>MDKH01009347.1:0-34821 GCA_005239495.1 Nicotiana undulata | reverse complement strand
GTAGTTTACCAATATGCTATTGATGATATGAAAGATAAGTTTAAAAAATATTTTTTCCCTATCCCCCCTCTTTATGGTATTGCAGCCATGTTAAATCCTACCATGAAATTAGGAGGTTCTCGATATTGGTATAGTACTATTTATAATGCTTTACCTCTTTCACCTGAGGAATTTGGTACACTTAAAGATGAAAAAGAGTCAATTAAAATAAATGCTCAAACAATTTATAATGCTTATCAAGTAGCATTAGATCATGCTAGACCAAATGTTCCAACTCCTACCTCGTCTAGCTCGCAGGTTCCTAAAAGATCTGCGGGGCTAAAAGCACTTAGTTCTTGGACGGGGTTCAAGGGTTCTCAAGGTGATAATATTGGTGATAGTTCACAACTAAATGAGCTTCAAGTTTATTTGTCGCAGGGACTTGAATCAGAGAATCCAGACGGCACCTTCAATGTTTTGGAATGGTGGAAGGACAAAGAAAAACACTTTCCGGTTCTTTCAAGGATGGCTCGAGATATTTTAAGTATTCAAGCTTCAACAGTGGAATTGGAGAGCGCTTTCAGTCAAGCGAGACTTCAAATCGGTGATCATAGAGCGTCTATGAGGGAGAGCATGGAAAAATCAGTACTCTTCAGAGATTGGATCCGTTCGGAAAGAAGAAATTTTGGACTTTTTGAATCACAACCGGATATAGACGAAGCTTATGAAGAAATGCTAGCGGAACTTGCGGAGGATGCTGCTTCGCCCGGAAGCGGTGATGAACAAGCTTTTTTCCACCACCACCAACGAAAATTCCTCCCAACCTTAAAGGATTTATGAAATTTGTTAGATATACTATGTAGATTAATATGTAACTTGTATTTTGGCACATCTTGATTAGTTTTTTCCCCTATTAATGGTGGTATTAGTACCTTAGCTTTGCTCATTCTATTGGGGGGAGGAAGACTAAGAAAGATATTGTCATTTTTTTAAATGTCGTATTGATAAAAATTATAAGGCATTTCCTTGAATATTTGTGTTTACACTTGAATTACAATACATAAGTCATAATTATATAATATAATTTACAATAAGTGCAAGTTTGAATATCTCTTTACTATTTTTTTTGTGTTTAAACTTGAATTACAAGACATAAGTCATAATTATATAATATAATTTACAATAAATTGCCTTAGATAATATAATATAAATACATTAAAAAAATTAAATAGCCAACGGCTATAATTTCAAAAACTAGTTGTTTGGCATGTTTAAAAAATAGCCATTTGGCCCCCAAACTTTGTTTTAATCCCAAACTTTTTATAATTACACTTTTCCTTATTCTCAACTATAAATACCCCCTCATTCTTTCATTTTTACTCACAAAATCATCAATCTCTCTCTACTCAAATTCTCAATTCAAGTTAAATCATGCCCGGTGGTTCTAGAATTACCCCATTTGTTCGGGAACACTATAATTTGGTAGAAGAAAATGAAGAAACTTACACGATATCGTGCAAGCACTGTGGTTTTGTCTTCACTCGGCGAAAGGTGGAGGGCACATGCTCTTTAAGGAGGCATATAATCAAGTCTTGTCAAGCGCGTCCTCAAGGCATTCGTATCTAATATTTTAAGTTTAATTCAAACTTGTGTTATTTTAATTTTATTAGACGTATTATGCTTAATGTTGTAGTTTGTTAAATTAATTTGATGTACTATTAATTTATTATGCAATGTTAGTGCAAGTTTGAAGTACTATTATTATTAATTTGAAGAAACTTACTATTTTTTGTGTTTAAATATGAATTACAAGATTTATATCACAAGATTTACAAGAAATTGCCTTACATAAAAAAATTAAAAAAAAATAGCCCGGACCCGTTTAGGCCCGTTTGGCCCGCGGGTCCGGCCCACTTAGCCCGGGCCCATGTGAGCTTAGGCCCGTAGGGGGCCGGTTCCCCACATTTAGCCCGTTTGGCCCGGGCCTGCATAACCCAGACCCGCATAGCCCGGACCCGTTTAGCCCGGCCCACTTGCCACCCTTACTCACATCTGCGGACCAGGCGCCGCACCTGCGGTCCCGCATATGCGCCCAATTAACCGCATCTGCGGTTCTTCCCCTGATGGCCTCATACCGCACCTGTGATCCCCCTGTCGCTTCTGCGGCTCGCACCTGCTGTCCAATATCCGCAGGTGCGGAAATGACAGCAACAACAAAATTTTAGCAACAAAAATAACTTCCAAACTTCCCGTTGATCACTCAAAACCATCCCGAGGCCCTCGGGACCCAAACCAAACATACCAACACATCCCATAACCTCATTCAAACTTAGTCGAGCCTTCGAAACACCAAAAACAATGCAAAAACACCAAAATCACATAAAATTCAAGCCTGTGAACTTTGAAATTTCTAAATTTCACCAACGATGCCGAAACCATCCAAAACACCTCCGATTGACCTGAAATTTTGCACACACATACAAAATGACACTACGAACCTGTTTCAACTATCTGAATTCCATTCCGACCCCGATAGCCTATTTTCCACTGCCGACCGGAAATCACCAAAAACTAACTTTCGCCAATTCAAGCCTTATTCTACATCGGACCTCCAAACTATATTCCGAATACACTCCTAAGTCCCAAATAACCTAACGAAACTACCCGAGCCATAAAATCTGCATTCCGAGATTGTTTACCAAGAAGTCAACTCCGAGTTGACTTTTCCAACTATAAGGCTACTTTAAGAGACTAAGTGTCTCAATTCTCACTACAACCATTCCAAACCCGAACCAACCGACTCCAACACATCATAAACAACTAAAAATGTATAATAAGGCAGAAACCGAAATAACGGGGTAAATCTACGGAACGAACGGCCGGAACTATCATAACCTCTGTTACTGTTTGGGCTAAGTCTAGGGGATTTTGGAGATGGGTGATTACCTCCTGGTTGTTCACCATCATGGTGAATATGAGTGCATGGTTCTGCAGCCCAAATTCAAGCGATGATTGAGGTGGGGTGAATGGGTTAGGTGTGTGGGAGGTGTAGATGAATGGGTATGTTTGTGGTGGTGGGGTGTGGTTCTGCATGGTTAGTGGAGCATGAGATTGAGTGGTTTGTATGGTAGCTGGGATGGGCGATGAGTTCTTAAGGGAAATACGGGTGCATACATTTGCATTTGTAGTGGCTGAAGTATTGGAGTGATCAACAATAGAATTTTGCGTGTGAGAAGCAACTAGTAATGATGATTTGTTAGTATTAGCAGGCGTAGGAAAGGGTGTGAGAGACAGTGGTTGTGTAGAAGAAGAAGCATAGTCTTGTTTATTGGTCTTCACACGTGGGCTAATGTTTGAGTGGATAGTTTGCATGGAGGCCGTATTTTTGTGAAGAATTAAGGAACTAGGCTTGGTGGATACTTGGGTGAGCTCATGATTGCCTATATGGGAGGTTAGTGGGCTTTCCCTATGGTTGCTATAGTAGGTAGATAGTTGATTTTGAGTGGATTAAGTGGGTGGTGCCTTTGGCGTGATTCTATGAGCATTGAAGTAGTGTCCATATGGGCATTGTTCAGGGTGGTAACATGTTTTATAGGGATGTTCTCTAGGTTTACTGCTAAATGGTTGAGTTTAGGTGTTGTAAAATATAGGCATGCCTAGTGGAATTGTAATTCGTCTCCTGTTGCCCCTTATGTTTATGGGTTGGAATCCTAGACTTAGGTTCATTATACGAGTCGAAGAAAACATCAGATTGATTAAGTAAAGTAAATGTGTTTTTTATTGGTAATCCTTTTGGGGTATGAGTGACTTTGTGTAATTTAGGGGTAGTAGGGTAAGAGGACTAGTAGAAGGAAATGTACCGGGTTGTGCTCCTGTAGTTGTATGTGTTCTTGCAGTCGGTGTGTTTTTTCCTTGAGTGGATTTCATGGTTGAAAAAGAACGACGTCCATTGGAATGCCTTTGTGTGGGGAGATGAATTCCCTATGATTGTTTAGTATGTCTACGTGAGAAAACAATCGTTTTTCATTTTGTGTCTAGTAGGTTGGTGTCTAGCTTGGTGTTGGATGTCGATGGAGAGATAGGATGTATGTGTTAGTGTGGGTGTAGGTGTAGTGATAGCTAGGTAAACATGGGTCAATTGTTATGAGTGTGGCCTAATCGTCCACTTGCTATACATAGCAAGTTGAAACCTTCGTAGAGTATTTGCTGACAGTGTGTCCCAATAAAAATATGGGACGTGAGTGGTTTTTCCAGTGGAACTTGTATGCAAATGCGAGCATGACACCCACGAGATGTAGATGATGTGCATGTGAGTAATTCACCTATTTTGTTTCTCACTTTTTGTAAGATATCTAGGTCATAGAATTTTGTTGGTAATTCTGGGAGATGACTCCAGATGGCCGTGTAAGTAAGTTGTGTGTGGGAGGCTAAAAATTTTGGCTCCCAACGGCGCACTGAGAGGAAGTGGTTTAACACAAACCATGGTCCTTCATGAAGTGCTTTATTCATGTTTTCTTCGTTTTGGTATTTGATTAAAAAGAACTCATTCTTTAGGTGAATTAGTAAAAGTGTTTCCGATGGTTTCCACAACGCTTGTAATTTTTCCTTGAGAGTGAGATGTCCCACGTTTCGACCAAAAACTCTCACAATTATTGAATATTTTCACGAAGAGTAAAGTCTGGATTTCTCTGAACTGGAAAAGGGAATAGAATTTTTTGGCGTTGGGTCCTCTAACACTTGATCTTACATGTCAATATTCAATTGGGTACTATTGATGGAGGGTAAGGACATAATATTACTATTTAATAGTTGCATTAAAGAAGGATTTTGGTGGTTTACTATTAGTTCATCAATGTTCATCGAACTTAGATCTGGTGTGTGTCATTAGTTAGATTTGGTGGATTGTCAGTCATGGTTGTGAAAAGGCGAGGAAAAGGAAAAAACTGAGTAAGTGGAAATTTACAAAAGTTAGTAAAAAGTTGGAGCTTCTCTCTCTAACCCATGCTTTTCTTTATCCCACCATTTAGATCTTAACTAATACTATCCTTGTCATGTCAAAAGTGATATCTTGATGTTATTTTCTCAGGAACAACAAAACTTGCGTAGTATAAGGTTTTTGCTTCTTATAAGGTTAACTAATGAGTAAAACAAAAAGCTTAATTGAATAATACTACTCTATAATACAGTCAAATCTTTCTATAACAACATCCTTATACAGTCAAACATCTCTATAACAACCTCGTTTGTTTCAGATATTTTTGGATGTTATAACGAATTGCTGTTATAGAAAATATATATTATAACAGAACATGAAATTTGCGGAAAATTTTGGTTTTATAGTGAAGTTCTGTTATATAAGGATGTTGTTATAGAGAGGTCTGACTGTATAACACTTCACTGTAAAAGCCAAGTTTCCCGTAACCAAATTTGATGTTCTGTAACAGCAATTTGCTATAACACCCAAAAATATCTTAAACAAACGAAACTGTTATGGAGAGGTTTGACAATAGTTATAATGAAGGAAAATAATCTTATAAAAATCTCTTATGTTTATCAACTTGTTTAAAAGAGCTATATAACTTTAAAAAATATTTAAAATGGACCACAAAACAGTGATCTCTCCATTATGAGGCCACTGAATTCGAATTACAAGTTGTTCGAATTATGATTTTCAGGTTATTGTACCATTTGATTTCCTCGAGAATCCACCAAAAAAAAGAAAAATCCTCAAGGACAAAATTTTAAAATAGGTGTTTGCAAGGTCATTATGGATTTAATAATTGCTTTTCCTTTCCCACTCTTAAAATGGAAATGCTGCCCTAGTAATCTGCTTCATCATTTCGTTTCAAAATACCATTTGCCAGTTTTATGTGGAACAAAGAGTTTTTAAATGCATAGATTAACCAACCATGTCACTAATTGTTAATGCTACTTTTAATACCTTCAGTCCCTTATTATAGCATTACCTTAAAAGGGCAAACATTCACTGAATGCATACGAGGAAAATGGAGAATAAATTGTAGGATCATTGTCAAAAGGAGTATCTTTATTTTTTAATTTAATAAAAGTAATGGGGTCAAACATATTACTACCGACAAGGCTCAATCGCATGATTGGTGGCACCTGTTGGATTTATTTGATCAGTCAGGTACACGTTTGACGTAGACACCATTATTGCAATGAAGAATTAAAATCATTATGCTGTGATTGGTAATTATAAATGATTGGAAAAGATAGCAGCCCCAATTCTTCCTTTTCTTGGTGATAGTGACGAGGGGAGGGATCTATCGGTAGCGAAAATTATAACCTTGAGGAAATTCTATCAGGTTCTATTTCCTTAGGCTTGTTCAATTAATTGGAGAAGCTTATCACAATTTAGACACTAGTAGAGTCTTTATAAGTGGTACAAACTCTTTGCCAAAGGAGATAAAAACAGGACTAAGAAAGGAGAAGCACCAGTACTAAGAAATCAAGGGGCAACCATCAATTCTTTTCTACCTTTCTTTTTTATGTAAAGGGCAATATATGAACACAGATGGCGCAATAAGCCGAATACATCAAGATCACAGAAAAAACCATCCCCCTGACCCTCCGCGCCAAATCTTTTATGTAAGAACAAAGAAGACCAAGTGCAGTGCGTGTTGATCACTAACTGAGAGATAAATATCATAGACGATGCACTTAACTCTTGTTTTCTCCTTTATTTTCCCCTGTTTAATAGTATAATGGAGGGGCGGCAAAGTTGTAGCACGTCTTCAGTCTCACCTATTCTTATAAGCTCTCATGACTAATGAGCTTCAACTTTTAAAGCTATATATCTTAGTTGAATAGTACCTGATGATGCATTCGGCTGTTCCAACACTTGCCAAAAGCTCCAGCTCCAGCTTCAGAAATCAACATCAGTGTTATCTTCTTCCTTGACCCTTTCCTGAAGCCAAAATATAATTGTCCCTCTCGACCAAAGCAAATTTTCCACTATACAAGAATGCGATTTTAGGGTGGCTTCAGAACAATAGGTATAGGACTTGGAATACTGCAAACGTAAGGCAAGATAGTTTCTGCAGTACAATAGCGGACTCTTTGGACTCACCTCCACTACCAGCTTCAAAAACATGGTCAAGAAACAAAAGCATAATTGATACTCTTCCCACTCCTCGCCTCATTAACATACAAATTCACATCTCGTGAGATGGATACATCAGCTGCAGAGATTATAATTTCAAAATCTGTGATAAATTATATACAGGGAGGAAGTCATCTAAATGGTTCGACAGGTTCAGTTTCTTCCAGAAGAATAGCGGCTTCAAAACACTCAGCAGCTTCCAATGCTGAACCTAAACCTTCCTCTTTGTAAAGCAGGCCCAGATTATACCACGCAGAAGCATTCATCCGATCAAGCCGTAGTGCTTCTGTGAGAAGGCTTCGAATAATTGCAGGAGACTGTTTATCTATCTTCCTAAGCACCACTGCAGTTGATACAAGACTTGGCACGTGGGACGGATCAACAGCCAAAGCATTGCAATAATCTCTCAGCGCTGCTTTATACAGGCCCTTCGATTGGTTAAGCAAACCTGAGTATATCACCAAAAATATACTCCTTGATCAGAATGGCATGCTAATTAGCATAAAGATTAAATTGCACATAACGACACAAGTGGGAATAAAACAGTTTTCAGTGCCATTGTAGATATCAAATTTGCTATGCCCGCCCAAAGTAGGAACCAGTAAGTAAGGTTATAAAGGAGTAGCCGAATCAAGAACGGGGGATGCATTTACCATCTTATAAAATTTTGCAAGATGGCATTAACAAACTATAACCGGCAGTAACTGTTGATGCTGGAGCTGATAACCAAAAGAATGTCGGCAAACAAACAGTTGATCTCCCCACATCCACACACTGCCCGCACAGATGATATCATCAATCAGTTGAATTTTCCTGACCCTTATATTTGTATATAGCTGAAGCACCAGACATCTATGGAACTATGGACTATCTGTTGGTAAACGCTAAAAAGCCTAGAAAACAATAGCAATATTCAACATCCTAGGATATATATAAGAGAAGGTTTAATGGAATTCAAGGAGTTATATGACTTGCAAGTTAAGTACACAGCGGTGAAAGGGAAAATTCACATTATATAGGAACTTTTGTATAAAGTAGGTTCAGTGGGGAAAGCATCACAGAAAGGTTGAAATTATTCCTTTAAACTTGGGTTTAGTTAATGCGGGGCTCTTTTAGAACTAAGTGGATCATCTAAAGGCATTCCAATAGAAGCATAGTCCCATAATATCAGATATAGTTTATAAAACTCTTAAGAGAGCAGATAAAAGCTCTTTATCACCGATGAATTTCTCCGTGACACTGGATAAATGATTCCAGTCCTATGAGGCACTGGTCTAACATAACATCGTCTGCCAAGAAAGTTCTCCCCTTCCACTGTCGCATTTACAGAATAGTCAAATTTACTATACTTGACAAGGATTTGTAATTTGTCGGTCTTCTCATGAATATACGACAACAAGAGAGAACACTTTGAGTTACATGCATATGTTTGGAATAATGAGCACAGACAGGGGAAAATATGAGTGAGATTATATCTACCAGCAGTATACGATCTACGAGCTGAATATGAACAAATGGCCTCAGTTTTGGAAAGACACATCTCCGCATCTAGCCACTGAGATAAATTTATGTAAATGGAGGCAAGATCCAGCCAGGTTTCCAGCTCCAATGTTCTGCAATGGTCTCCAAACTCCTGTTATGTATATAAAATCAAATTTTTATTTCTTCCTCCACAAAATACTGTTTCAAAAAAGTAAGGCAGCAAAAAGCGTTACACCAGAAAAGGAATTATCCCTAAGAAGGACAAGTGGAAGAGTCAAAATCTGCAAGCTGGTTGGACATTTAAAATATTAATCTGCTTAAGGTTTAAATGAGGCTTAAGGAGAAGCCAACCAAATCAACTCAAAACTTTTCCTCCATCCTAAAAACCAAAGCTAGTTAGAAGAAAAATCCTAACATTTATAACAATCACACTTCTAAAAGTCAGAGAGTGAGACTGATAAAGCCAATGGCATGGCCTTCCCCTCTCATACCTACCCCAACCCCACCCCTATACACACACACACAAAAAGAAGGAAAAGACTTTTCCTGAATTACCAAATCGAAAAGCTATATCATTCAGTTATGCAATATCAGACAATTATGCAATATGTAACCCAATGGAACAAACAGGAGACTTTGACTTCACATGAGAAGTAAAGACATGCTTTAGCCTGCCAACGCCAATACAGAGTGTTTGCATGAGCAGCCTGGTTTAATTGAAACACACAATCTTGAAGCATCTCCAAGAAATTAGTTTTAGGCAGAAATGAGGCCAGGGGCGGATTTAGGGGGTGAACCCCCTTCGCCGAAAAATTACACTGCATCTATAAGGCAAAATCTATTTTTTACCTGTATATATTAAGTTTTGAACCCCTTGACACAGCCTAAAAATGTAGCTTAGTGGTCAAGGGGGTTCAAAACCTATGTAAGGTAATAGGTTCAATTCCCACTAGCTACATTTTTTAAAAACTTTTTTCTCTTTGAACCCCCTTCGCGGAGATCCTGCCTCCTCCACTGAATGAGGCATGCTACAGGTGTTCAGTCCCCACTTAGTTCTCCCCCTTCTATCTAATTGTTTAACCTTTTCCTCTGTCCAGACGCCTTGCACACTCCGCTACTCTTCGCCATCTTCTGTACTGTGATGTCACCCATTTATTTTGCCTAGGAGATTATTTATCTCTGAATGACAAGTTAACTTTGTTGGCTTTCAATAGCCATGATATTTTTATATTAGCAGAAAAAGCCAGAACAATTGCTAGCTAACCAGCTGGCTAATTGATACGTAGTCCATAGAAAGGAGTTCAACCTCTAAAGAATTTACGTATAAAAAGCTTTTTTAGTCATTTTACTTGCAAGCCCCTCACAACCGTTTCAAGTGTCAAATAAGACAGATGTAAAGAAGCTTAGATGCTCCATTTCAGCTTGTAAGGACAAGACTCACGTACCTTGAGATTTTCCCCCAAACTGAAGCTTTTTCTCTTAACCTGAAGAATTGCAAGAAGCTGAGTATATGTTTCTATAGCATTTTTCACTTGACCCTGCGCAATTTGGAGTTTAGCTTTGGTCATCAACAGTTCTCCACGATCCCACTTTCCACTTTGGTCTAAGGCAACATTAATAACAGTTTCAGCATCCATAAACCGTTTCTGAGCTGATAATACCCGAGCCAACAGCATCCACCCTTTCAAAGTAGAACCACCTTCCAATTTAAGCAACAACTTTGCGTAATGGACTGCGACTTCCAACTTCCTTTGCTCTGCATTTTCTAGACAAAGATGATAAATGACATTAGCATCACTCATCTTTGTCAGTTTCCCAGCAGATTCAAAGGACTTAAGTGCTTCTGATTGTATCTTAACCCTCTCGGAATCTGTCGCCATTGCTCTAGAGTGAGCTGAAAGTGAGAGACCTAATACACAATTGGCAACACCCATCAACTGACTGCATCTTTCTTGCTCGATTCCAATAGCTGTATGAGCATAAATTATCCCCTCGTTTGCACAATCTGGGATTTCAGCACATAATTTTGAAGCCAATAACAAACCTGGAACACAAGTGTGATCCTCTGTACTAAATAGTTTCCGCAACAAGTCCAATGCAGCGAAGTCATCTTCTTCTCCATAATAGCATAGAGCTAAGATAAGATACATCTCTTTCCGATCTATAGTTCTGGGAAGCAACTCTTCTACTTTGTTAGCCAAAGCCTTTATACCCCCTGATATAGATAATGCATATGAGAGATGGTCAAGAATTGAAGGGTCCCACTCAATCCTTTGTAGAGAAATCTTTTTCAACAAAATCATCAAGAGAAGAATCGCCTCTTCAATATTGTTTCTGGGGACAAATGAACCGTCCAACTGAGATCGAAGATTTGGTGGACATGATTCACCTCCACTATAGAGAAGAAAAATGGCAAATTCTTTCTGAATCCTTGCAGTAGCCTGGATCTCAAGTTTCCATGGATGCAGAAGAGCTCGGCGGTATGACAAAATTGCTTCTCGAGGAGCATCTGCAAGTTTGCATAATTCAGGGAGCAGCTCAACAGCATTGTTGAGAGTGTCCTGCAATTTACAGTCACTACCAAAGGTTTCAGGAAAGCCTGCTGGAAAAGAAGATTCGAGAATGTCCAGAACTACTGTGCATGATTGAGAAGCTTCTGCAAAAATATATATTGGAAATGAATTAGCTGAATAGGATGAGAACTTTCAGTCGTTAAACTTTCAGGTGGACATTTTCTCTTGTCACCTTGTCCATGCAATCAAACATACATACACATGGCAGAATAAACACTAATCACAAGTAAAAAGGTATATGAATCAGAACACCTAATTCAAGGACTTGAGAACTTATTTGATGAAAATTAACAAAGAATGACTGTGCATAATGCTAATATTCTGTTAAAGAGTAAAGTTTTTAGGATAACCTGATATACTTGGGATGGGAGAGTAGCAGAGTTATAGATTATATATTTTTTGTTCTCCTTATTCATCAAGAGTATGAAATCAGTACATTGTCAGAGAATCCAAAAGCATAAAAGCAACGCGATCCAAAGAGTTTTCAGGATAATTTATTGGCTCAATTAAGGGGATAAGTGAAGGATGCGTCAACAATATTAATCAACGATGCCTAAATCACGAAATAATTGGGAAGTGAAGGATGGGTAAAATAACAAAAGTACAGACAGCTAGGGCAGACATATAAAAATTTCAACATGAGTATATCATGGAAAACTGATGAGAAGGACAACAATTTCCAGAAAGAGAAAACATTAGGGAAGACAGCAATAGAAGAAAAAATTTAATAAATGAAGCAAACTGAAAAAGCTTTTTCAGTATTGAAGATGACTGTTGCACGAAGACGTGCTAATACAGGTATTGACTAAACACATACTCTACCTTTGTACCTCTGAAGCGCCTGCAACGATTTTGCTTTGAGAAAGACTGCTTCCAGGAGCAAACTCGCAGCATTTATGGACATTGGTGGCGTAGAAAAACTCTGTGAACGCCTCTTTTGAGTTTTCGCTCTTTCGGCAAGGGCAATTTTCAACTTAGGAGTCACCGAGGCAATATCTATCCCTTCAAAAACATGTAGAGCAGCCTCTATATTCCCCTTTTGGTATTCATATCTTCCTAGTAATGCTCTTGCTTCCTAGAAAAATATTGATGTCTTTAGTTAAATTGCCACCAAATGGAAATTCTCCTACATGCAAATTGAGCTTTGAAGTATTTAAGAATGACATGATACACGAAAGGTAGACTTAACATTGCAGTGTGGTAGGCCCAAAGGGAGAAAGGAACAAGAAGCCCTTCAAAAGGAAAGGAAAAGATTTGCATGTAATAAAGCAGGGAAGTCACCTCATAATTCAAACAACCACTCTCACGCAAAGATGATTCAGCTTCTTCAATATTGCCAGTATCAGGCTTTAGGCCAGCTTCTCCAGCTTGTGATGAATGAACACTTGCTGTGTAATCCTTAGTTGCAAGGGATTCAGGAGATGGGATTATTTCGTCCATCATAATTTGTTCAGACGAGCATAGGCAATTCATTATCTTGCGCACTTTCAAACTAGTCTGACGTCTTCCTCTTTTGTTGACCCAATTAACATTCTTCATATTCTACAGTCTCTCTCACAATCCTTCATTATCAGCAATGCCGCCAACAACAAGGAATTAAGCTCATTTGACAAGGAAAATAGCAAGAATTACAACTACCACTGTATTTTAGTATCGCAACAACAGGATAACAAAATGAAAAGGATAAGAGGATTCAGATCAAGAAGATCAATTATATTAATGCCTCCCCTCAATAAATTTACTGCTTTGCCAGCCATATATTTCTTTCCTTTCTTTCAGAGGGAGGGAGATCAATTGAAATATTTTTCAGCTGTTACCAGAAGATTGCAGTCAATTGAAACAGTTTCTGTCAAAACCCAATATCCCACTATTGTAAATAACTTTCCCCAACAATAATAAATTACTGTTATTCATCCCTTCTGTCCAGTGACACCATTTAGTTTGGTCAGTCACCATCTAAACCAAAAAGTGAAAAAGTTAAAGCACATTCACAAAATTCCTATATTATCTACATCCATCTCCAAACTTAAATTCTGTCCCTTAAATGTTATGAGCCTATGACCATCAATAACATAGAAAGTAGGGGAAACAAAAACCTTTAGATACCAAGTAAGTAAGTTTCAATCAGAAAGAATTATGCTCCAAAATATGCAAACATCATCAAATCAACTAGACATGACCAATAAGTGATAATTAGGAGGCCTAAGTGTATGAGGGGCCCATCATATCATATTCCAAGAAAAGGAAAGAATTGGAATGGGAAGAAGGAATTATACCTTTCAAAATTAGGTGAATAAAGGAAGAGGAATTGGAAACAAGACAAGCCAGCCACAGCAGTTCCCATACTTTTTTATCTCCAATCAAAACTCCATTCTTTCTGTGATCAACCAAAGAATCCAATAAAGCTTCAAACTTTTCTTTTTCTTTTCTTGGGAAATTTCTCCACTTTATGTAAATTACCACAATAAAAACACAGTTCAACAACAGTCTCAGAATCCAATAAATTATTTGGGTTTATGTGTGGGGACAATTTGAATAGGTGGTTGAGCTGAATCCACCAAAAAGGCTATCTCAAAATTTTCCACTTCTGTGTGTAAATTATAACTACTAATAACACAGTTCTAAGAACAGTCTCAGAAACCAATGATGATGTGGGGTTGTGACTTTAAAAGGGGTGGGTGGGTGGTATCCACGAAAAAGTATGTGGGCACTTGTTGTGCTGAAATCGTAAACAAGAAGATTCATATCGTTAGGAATAAAGTAGTTAGTAAAAAGACAATTCTTGAATTTAGTAATCTAAAGTTTCTGACACTTGGAATTTACCTTGTCAACGGACATTGTTAAGGAAATGAACTTTTTTTATAGCAGTAACTGACAAAAGTTAACTCTCAATTTCATAAATACTCTGGAAGGTAATGAATATTGTTGTCTTTTTATGAAGTAAATGCTTTGCCTAATCATGTGCTGGTCCTTCATCAATTACTACCATTTTTGTCCTACAACTTTAACAGGCAATAAGTGATTACTGCCCCTAATTAAACATTTAATGTAAAGAGTGAGAACACTTTTTAGGGATATGTACATAGCGGTTATTTTATAAAAACAAATTGAATACTTTCTTTATTACATAACTGGACACTTATTTTGAACTAAAATGAAAAGAGAAACTGGTCACTTATTGTGAACCGGAGGGAGTATATATAAGGCAAAATGATTTTCTGGTCATTTAAACTTGTGGGATTTTTAAAAGCCGAGACATAAAATTTTTATTTTCTTATTTGAACACTCGAACTCATTTTTCCCTTAACTAATACACACATCTGACAAGAAACCATGCGCGCATGTATTACACATACACATAAGTGTCCGTCCAATTAGCAAATGACCAAATGGATGTCTTACAAGGGCGCGAAAACCCTAACCCTGGTCCCCTCTTTCATTCCATAGACTGACCCCCCCCCCTCTAATTTTAACCTCTCCCTGACCAAACCTTCCCCTGTTCATTCCAGAATTTTGATAATCGGAGAAGGTGAAAAGAATCTGAAAAGTGAAGGGATCGTATGTAAGGCTCATAGGCCATCATGGTAGGCACGTAATAGGCCATCATACTTAAGGCCCTTCTCGCCATCAATGAACTCTCCATTCGTCGAGAATGGCACTCATCTGCTCATCGCTGAATTTGACATTTCCTCGCGGTAAAGACTCCCATTGCCATTTGCATCAAAATTATGGAAGATTCTTATCACCTTCTCCGATCGTTGAATTCCAGAATCTTCTAAATTCTTTTCACCTTCTCCAACATTCAAAAAGGACTTGTTCATGGTGGTGGATATGACGTGAGGTCAGTTGTGATGGATGAACTTCCAAAATCGATTATAATGACTCACCCCCCTTCCAAAATCGATCATAATCACTCACCCATTTTTTTGTTTATTATCTGTTAATGTTGTTCTGATCGACCTTCGTTTGGTCCAAGTGATGCAAAACTTAGCTTCAATTCCACAATGACAAAATATACAACTTTTCATCATTTTCACGGTCTGAAAAAATAAAATAAAAAATGGAGCTTTAGATTTTATAAGAATGAGGAATGGAGCTTCATATTTGAAAAAATTAAGGAAGAGGGTATTTTAGAAGGAATGAATAAAAAGACACTTAAATACAATCCATTTTGTACTGTTGGGCGTTGGGAAGGGGCTTTCACGCTCCTGTGCGTCATATTCCTCATGCGGCCTGCTGATTAGGACCAACTGACGTCACATGGGCATGGTTAATAGTCAAATGTGTTTATTAGTTACGGGAAAATGAGTTTGAGTGTTCAAATGAAAAAGTTGAAAGTCTATGTATCGGTTTTTAAAACCCTGTCAAGTTTAAGTGGTCAGGAAGCCATTACACTTATATATATAGTAGGGAAAGGTTTTAAAATATCATTATATTATGTAAAAATATTATTTATACCCTCTGCATGCCACCTCACCGCCCCAATCCATTTTAGCCCCTTCCCTCCTTTCTACTTCTTCCACCACGATCACCACCATCTTCTAAACTATAAATTACATAACCTGAAAAAATACTAATCTATTAAACCCATAATTAAGAATTCTAATAAGGCAAAATTTTATTATCTAAGCAACTAATGGACAAACAACTAATACCATAAGCAGATGCGGATCTAGGATTTTAAGTACATGGGTGCACCACTCAAAAAAAGAAAAAAAAGTATTAAGTAGAAAATGATCCCTATACCTCTTGGTAAATAACTAAATCTTCTGTTACACCTCATGTTTTTGTACGTGAAAGTACGCCATAAGTAAATTGATGAAAGCTCGGAAATGAGAACATTTTCGTACGTCAAAAGTTTCGTCGTAAGTTAATCGACGTAAGTTTGTGAATGAGATTATTTTGAAATTATAAGCATTATGCTATTCCAAACAAGTGATAAGTAAATTCGTGAAGGTGAGAGGGTAAGCAAATCGAAGAAATGAGTTTCGTCGAAGTTTGATATTTTGGGATAAAATACGGTCCAAGCTATAATACCCCGTATTTATAGACTAGTACCATACAAGATACTGTATGACCATGATAGTAAGATGTATAAGGTATGTTAAAAGCGGGTAATGTTTTAAATAATTTAAAAAAAATCTTAATTATATAGATAATTGATTAACTATTGATTAATGAAAGATTAACAAATTAAATCATGTGAATAGTGGATAATTAATTTAAATATTTGGATAAGTATACATCTCCAAACGTGAAAGCCCTTAAAAGCCAATTGATGACTCTTATACTCACTTTATTTATAAGGTGTCACATTTAAGGCTAGTCATCACCTTAGTGGGGCCCACACTGACTAAGGTATAAGACCTCTAAATTCACAAATAGAGGTGGATTAAATTAAGAGAGGTGGCTAAGAATTCAGCAAGTAACGATCTCAATAAAAAAAAGTTCATACGAAATTATACTGCGTAATAGCAATGGGATTTTGCGATTCTAAAGGAGTACGGTGTAATTTTTCTCAAGAATATCATACAGATTTTCCCCTACTTCGATTCGTCGTTACGTGTTGTCGCAATTGACATGTGTTAGAGGAATTGTCAAGAGAACCGGCTCAGGTATGTTAAGGTTATCACTTCTTTCTTTTTGGCATGATCTATACGACACGAACGAAACGAGCAAATGCACAAATTCCATAAATGACTATATTGGTAGAAGTATTAGAGATGTCTATGTTCTTGAATTCCCATATGTCTTATTATTCTATCATCTATTCATGAGTCTCAGAAAATACGTAAGTTGATAAAGTTTGTTTCATGATATTAATCAGAGGTATAATGGTCTTATGAAGTTCTGAGAGATTTTATTAACCTACTTCTCATGCATTGCATTCATTTATACATGTACATTGATCCATGATGAGATGGCGTTCTATACGCGTATATATGTATATATATGTATATGGGATATGGGAAAAGGTTAAGACGTTATATACGCACCACCACCTGATCATCTAGTATGCGTTGATGATATTGCCCACAGTGGACAGAAGATATGATGGGATGCCCGGCTTGATGATGTTATGTATATATATACCTATGCACGGTATGTCATTCATACGCATATGCACGCTATTTTAAATATTAAATGATTCACAGAGCTATTCAGACTTACATGTCGAGTCTTTTACTCCATGTTTCTCTCATGTCTATTTACTGATTTTCATTCCTTACATACTTGGTAAATTATTTGTATTGACGTCTCTTTTGCCTGGGGACGCTGCGTTTCATGCCCGCAGGTCCCGATAGACAGGTTGAGAGTCCTCCAAGTAGGCTATCAGCTCAGCGAAAGATGTTGGTTCGCTCCATTTGCTCCGGAGTTGCTTATTTGGTTAGTATAATTAGGACATGTATTGATTGGTATGGCGGGGCTAAGTCTCGACCTTTATGATACTTATGTACTCTTTGAGACTTGTAGGCAGATGTCATGTATACGGATACGTGTATGGCCTTGTGGGCCTATGTTTTGAGTTTACAAATGATCATGTTGGCCTTATAGGCACGTATGTAACATGTGAATGTTTTTATATCAGGTTGGGTTCTCCTATATTGAGTACTCCCCCATGTTCATTTTGGTTAGCCCGTGATGGCCCGTTTGGCCTATTTTCCAATGAAAAGTACGATAAGAATGATATGTTATGTTGGTACTCGGTTAAGGTCGCGACCCATAGGTGTGGGTCGTGACATCTTCAACCAAGTGCACCATTCAACCTTCTTGGAGCATGGGTGCCAACAATTAATATTATACCAATTTTAGAAAATATGTACATAAAATATCTAAGTTTATGGAGAGACCATGGGTTCACGTGTTCCATTATTTTTCCTATAAATCCGCCCCTGACCATAAGCATAACGGCCCGACCGGTCGTTTTGAGCTCTAGCACATCATTGGGTAGTTTGAGGCCTAGAGTAGATTCACTTCAGGTATTATGACTTGTACGTGTGGTCGGAATCGAATTACGGGAGGGTTGGAGTTGTTTTGGGAAGAAAATTCTAAATTCAGAAGCTTTAAATTGGAAGAATTGACTAAGGTTTGGATTTTTAGTACGCGACCTCAGAATCAGGAATTTAAGGTTCCAATAGGTTCGTATGATAATTTCGGACTTTGGCGTATGTTCCGGTCGAGTATCGGGTGGCCTGGGAGTATTTCGGCACCTATTACGGCAGGTTGGCATTTTGAAGGTTTAATAATTTTTTAAGTTTGGGTTGTAGTGGATTGTTATCGAAGTCCCTTTCGGATTCTGAGCCGGGGAATTGATCTGTATGGTGATTCTGGTATTAGGGGCGCTTCCGTATGTGGATTTGGAGGTCCGTAGGTCGTTTGAGTCATTTGGCGAAAACTGAAAATTTGAAGGCTTTTAAGAAGGTTGATCGGGAGTGGAATTTTTAATATCGGGATCGGATTATGATTCCAAAAGTGAGTAGGTTCGTAATGTCAATTATGACGTGCGTATAAAATTTGAGGTCAATCGGATTTAATTCGATAGGTTTCGGCATTGAACGTGGAAGTTTGAAGTTCTAAAGTTCATAAAGCTTGAATTAGGGTGTGATTCGTGATTTTGATGTTGTTTGATGTGATTTGAGGTCTCGAGCAGGTTCGTTTTATATATTGGGACTTGTTAGTGTGATTGGACGGGGTCTCGAGATCCTCAGGTGTGTATTGGATATGTTTCGGGTCACATCTCTCAAGATTCTAATTAAGCTTGCGTGTGATTCCATTTTAACTTTATTACCAAATATGTAATTTTGCAAACAAACTTTTGTGCAGAACGTGTGTGTTATATGTAATGAAATTATTTTCATAGGAGAAAATGTATATTTTACAATAGTTCTATATATAATTTAAGTAATATGACTTTATTTCTTTGATTATTTGTTAATTTCTCTTCTAAAGATTGATGTGGTCTTGAAACCTCCAAGAGCTCACTTTCAGTGATAATAAATTTTATGGAATGTTTCCTTCTTGTCAAACAAAGTTGGCATCTTGTTGTCTTGTTGATATCTTCGATAATTTGCTCACTAAAAGTTTTTCCACAACTATCTAAACTCATATCTCTCGTAAATCTTTATATTTTGATGAACAATTTGAAATTATAATTTTTTTAAGGCGTTGCTAATCATTCAAGATTGTAGTGGTATTTGCTAATGAATATTTTGGATTTCAGAAACTCGGCATCGTGAGTGCTACTATTCCTATGGAAGGTCTTTTTATGTCGAACTGTACTCATCTTCAAACGTTACCTATGTACTATCATAATAAGTGAGATATCTTGATCTTTCAAAAATCATTTGGAGGAGTTTTTCCAAATTAGAATGCTTTCATTGGATCATTTAATCATCCTTCACACGTAGGGATGGCAAATGGGGCGATGCGGGGCAGGACGGGGGCGGTTTTCAGCATTCGCGGGGCGGGGCGAGTTACAATGTTTGCGGTGCGGGGCAGGGCAGGTCCTAATTTTTTTTTAAAAAAACTTAACGCGGGACGAGACGGGTCACGAATTTTTTAAAACCTAAATATTTTCAGCCACTTATCAATACAGTCAATATGAAAGGCATGTTTGCACTTTGGCAGCAATCTAAGGATTTCAATATCTTCAAATTTTGATAAGCAAACAACACATTCAAGCCCTTGTTCGGACCCTTTAATAATAAAAAAAATCCGAAAAAAGGAAGTGATTCCATCACAGTTTAATCGATACCTGACAATACTGATCGAACTAGTCCATCTTGAATATGCAAATTGGTGCGGCATTGTTAGACGAACTAAATGGATCTATAAAGAAACGCATAAATACAAATAGAAAGTATATCTCTAGGCAGTAATACCAAAAATTACTAGAGGGTGCATAAAGTAATAAAAAGGCAACACTTTTACCTGACATTTAGCATCAACAAAAGATACCGCTAAGTAATCTAATCTAATCTAATCCGGTTTAATGAAAATAAAAATATCTACATAGAACTGTTAGAAAGGGATTTATGAAATTGTAGAATTATGACCCATTGTTTAGCCCATCTTAGCCGAATACACTTTGGGCTGAGTTGGGCAATGACTCATTTATTGACCTAACCCATCTTGACCCGCCCAAATTCAACTCAACCCGCCCATTTGCCACCCCTACCTGTAAGTCTATATAAGACAGCATATAACTATTTCTTTATTAGATATCTTAATAGCTAATTATTGCCTCTTCCAAACTTTTACCTTCACCTGTAAATCTACACAATACAACCCCCAAATAATCCACTTATTTTGTTTTTCTTCAGCAAGTTCTTAAAAGACACATTCAAAAGAACACGTCCATTACATTTACACTTATTGGCAGATTTAATACTCATTTCATTAACTACAATTATTTGACGTTACTCTTCCCATTTCTATTACTCAAATTATAAATACTAGCCAACGCACATCCTCTTCTTTCACAACTTCCTTTTTTTCTTCATTAATAATTAATAATAATAATAATTTCTCTTTCTTGCTTCCTGTTTCTTGGTTTTTCTTTCGTTGTTATTGCTTTGCCGCAATTATATTATTTCATACAATTTTTTCTCCGCATAATTTTCATACAACTTCCTTTTGTTATTTGTTTTTCACTTTTCCAACAACTAAAAAAGAATTGAGCATATATGATTATATAGCTGTTCAAGACAACTGATAACTTGAGAAGATATTATTATTTTCCTCATCTCAAATAACTGAAATGATTTGTATGTGCACATAGTAGGAAAACAAAAGAGGAACCTTAAGGAGGGTCTCAACTTCTTTGCACGTGTTATAGGAATTTCGGCAGAGTTTTGAAGAGATTGTCTCAACAATTTCTTCAAATAATCTACCATTGATGGCTAAGAGTTTTCCTTTTACCGATTTGAAAGGAAGAGTGTATCATGCTTCTATGTGTATGATCACTCGCGATTATGTATCTCTTAAGCTAAATTTGATTGAAAAACTTATTAAAATTTCCTATTTAAGTACCGTAAACAATGGACAATTGAAGTGTTTAGAAGTTAAGCAACATTGCAAAATAAAATCTCATTTTTTTTTACAGCAGTGAAAGTGGTAACAAATCTGTCAAATATTTGTGATATAATCAATTTGTATAATTAATTTATACTCCTTTATGCATATATATATAAGCTGAGTATTTATTTTCTCAACTAAATTAAAAAGATTATTTCAAAAATTATCGCATTAAACCGCGCGTAGCGCGGAAAAATTCACTAGTTTATAATACAAGTTGTCCTTTAATGTTATATGAAGATAAGCATCCTGCTTTACATGTTTAAAAATTGGTATTCTGTCAAATTTTAAATAGAAAAATATATATCCAGCTTAAAAAACATAAGCGAGATACACGTATTAATTTTTTTGCGCAACAAAACAACAAATGATACAAATTCTCTTCTTCGATACTCCTCTCCAAAAACCTTAATGAAAATAAATATTTATCCAAATTTAACTAGTGTAAAATCAACTATATACTTATATATGCGTAGCATATTTAAATTCAGTCCAACAACAACAATAATAATACCAGTTAAATTTCACAAGTGAGATATGGGGAGGTAACATACCTTACCTCTACCCCAAGGGGACCATAAACAAATAACCTGAAACTCGTGTACGCAAACCTAAGTCCAATAATCCAAATATCTATCGGCAAAAATGCATATACTAATAATTTTTTATTATTATTTAATTTCCAATTTATAATCCATGCATTATAATTCCAGTATAGTTTGTTCATAAACCAAAATTTGTGTTATGGTCTTTTTGAAGGGGTTGCATTTGACAAAACAAAAAGAATTGCAGAATGAATATGGAACAATGGAAAGTAAGAGGACCAAATTAGATTAGAGAAAAAGAATAGTAAAACGAATAAAGAAAGCCAGGTAAGCACTTCGATTTCCGGCGTCGTAGTCTTAGGTTCCGGCACAATTCCACTGCCATCTATCTGTGCTCCTGCATGCTAATAGTGTTTCGATTTCTTCAAAATCTCAATTATCTGTAGAGGATATCAACAATGGTGAGAGGTTTGCTTCGTAAGCTTGGCGCTCAGTCACTCAGCGTCGCCGGAGAATGGCAGCAACAACAGCTCCGCCGCCTCAACATACACGAGTTCCAGGTTATTTGTTTCTGTGTAAATATACTTTTGATGCTGCGTATTCCTTTGTTGCTTAGGTTCCACAAGAAGATAAATTCTAAATATCATTTCGATTTATTGTGACTTTTAAAAAATGGACTATTTGCGTTGTTGTTGCTAAATGTTAATCAATCATTTGCTGTTTGTAAGGTTTGTGAAGTTTTTCTTGTTTATCATATGCTACTGATACTTTGTATAGCTCCATTGCATAGGATCTCAGTCTGGTATATCTGGACCTAAAAGAAAATAATAATCAAATACCAATTTTGATCTAGTCGGGCTTTTCAAAATTTGATAAAGAAGGCTCAGAAAGATTATCTGAAATGGAACATTTGTGCTGACATCTATGTTGCTTGGATTCTCCAACACAACAATGTTGTTGCATCCGTATTGGAGGATCCAAAAATGCATTAGTTTTGGAGGATCCGACACGCATCAGACAATATATTTGAAGAGTCCTAGCAACATAGGTTGACATGTGGTACTAAAGGACCCCAGGGCTTTGGTCTAGTGGTAAGAGCGCAACTTGTGATGTGTGGGTTAGGCGCACGTCACAGGTTCAAATCCTGCCGCAAGTGAAAGCCTCGTATTTAAGTGGAGAAGGATAGAGGGTGGGGCTCATTATCCACCGAGTTTGGACCATATGCCACTGGACCTTGGGGATTTGTTGGTTATTAAAAAGAGAAGAAAAGATAGCATGTGGCTGCTAAATGTAAAGCAATCATTTGGAGTGTTATAAGTTTGTGATGTATATGGTAGTGAACTTTTTGCTTGCTTATTAAATTAGGGAGCTGAGTTGATGGGCAAATATGGGATCAATGTTCCAAAAGGTGTTGCTGTTACTACCCTTGGAGATGTGAAACAAGCAATTCAAGACGTAATACCTGACCAAAACGAGGTAGTTCAAACGATGCTTCCTTTAATTAGTAGTAAGTACCTAATATATGACTTTGATTTACAACCGAGGGAAGTGTAAATGATTTCTACTTTTCTCTTTTGGGTGATGCAGGTGGTTGTTAAAGCACAAGTCCTTGCTGGTGGACGTGGCCTGGGAACTTTCAAAAATGGATTTAAGGGTGGAGTTCACATTGTCAAGACTGACCAGGCTGAAGACATAGCTGGTATTGAAGATCTGCCTCTACTAGATTCATTCTGTAATGAGATCATCATGCTAACTAGTAGAGCTTATGTTGTTTTGAGTTTTGATGAAAGCCTTAAATTCTATTTCTCTAAATTAGGACATTAAGTTTCATTTTTGGATGCATTTATTTGTATGACATCTAGTTGCTCAGTAGCTTTGCTGAACCTTTATCTTGCTTGTTAGACTACCTGGAAACGGAAGATATCTGTGTTTTTGGTGTTATCATTTTGTCCTGTGAAGTTGCAACGTAAACCATTTTTTTTAAGTAGCCTCAATGTACACCATTTTCAAGATCACAAGAGGCTCAAACATAGAATATAATGTTATTTTACTTTTACCTTTGGGGTGCCTCGGTTTCTGTTGGGCTACATTGAGTGCTTTTACACTGCTATTGTTAATGCATATTTGGTTTTGATTGAGAAGGAAACAATATTGTTGTGTCTTGTCTCTCAAGTGATTTTTTCATGCTATTTAGAAAAAAAGAAAGAAAAGAAATTGTAATGCTGTTTAAATTTATTGTGGTATGTGTGGTGAGGTTACTCTGGTTGGCCGTTGTGTGCAAGTGGCGCATCCTTGCAATTGAAACTGATTTAAGTGGCATTTTTGGCTGAAATGTGAGCCGGAAAAGATAAGAATTATAAAGCAAAACATGTCCCTACACCATATATCTTATGTAATGTGTATGTAGACTTGTTGTAAACTTAGCTAATTTAGTGTAGTTGTCTTAGTTATAGAAAGGGAAGTCATATATGTCTCTTGCTTACATTAAGGTGAATTCACGTAGCCATGATCAATCACTTGTGTGTATAGCATGGGGAAGTCTTGGGTACCTATAGCTTTGGAGTGCAAGACTAGTAATTTTTAGATAAAAATCATGAAGTATCGTACATTGCACCTTCGGTCATAAGTGTGGGGTCATTGTTTGACTTGCGCGACAACCTTAGGTATGATTCTTGATGAGTTCTCATATTCAATCTTAATTGCTTCAGATTCAATTTCAGGAGGAAGCACCCCACTTACAAGATAATTCACATAATCTGCATACCATGGGGAGGGTCTTGGGTGACAGCAAAAAGTTGCTCATCAGGAAATACTTCTTTAATTTGTCCACCCTCCTCCACGTGGTTATGATTTTCCAGCCTTGATAGATGGTCAGCTACTTGGTTCTCGGTGCCCTTTCGGTCTCTTATCTCCACATCAAATTCCTGCAACAACAAAACCCAGCGCATCAATCTAGCTTTAGATTCTTTCTTTGTAAATAGATACCTGATTGCTGCATGGTCGGTATGGACTATGACTTTTGTTCCCACCAAGTATGCCCGAAATTTCTCAAAGGCCCACACAACAACTAACAACTCCTTTTCAGTGGTGGTGTAATTCAGCTGTGCATGATCAAGAGTCTTACTCGCATAGTAAATGGAATAGAACACCTTATCTTTCCTTTGGCCTAGCACTGCCCCAATAGCCTGGTCACTTGCATCACACAAACGTTCAAACAGTAGAGACCAATCTGGTGCGACATTAACGGGGGCAACTACCAATTTCTTTTTGAGTTCTTCAAATGCCTTCAAGCAGGCTTCATCAAAATTGAACTTTACATCTTTTTTGATCAACCTGCACAAAGGAGTAGCAATTTTAGAAAAATCCTTAATAAAGCGCCTATAGAATCCCGCGTGTCCCAAGAAACTCCTGACACCCTTCACAGAAATAGGCGGAGGTAATTTTTCAACCGCCTCCACTTTTGCCTTATCAACTTCAATGCCAATCCTAGACACTCTGTGACCCAAAACGATGCCTTCCCGCACCATAAAATGACACTTCTCCCAATTCAAAACCAGATTTGTTTCTTCACAACGGGCTAACACCATGCTCAAAATTTTCAAACATTCATCATAACATGACCCAAAGACCGAGAAATCATTCATAAACACTTCCACGAATTTTTCCACCATATAGGTGAAAATAGCCATCATGCATCTCTGGAAAGTGGCTGGTGCATTACAAAGACCAAACGACATTCACTTGAAGGCGAAAGTGCCATAAGGACAAGTAAACGTGGTCTTTTCCTGATCCTCTGGGCATATGACAATCTGATTGTATCCCGAGTAACCATAAAGAAAGCAATAATATTCATGTCCCGCTAATCTGTCCAACATTTGGTCAATGAAGGGAAGTGGGAAGTGGTCCTTGCGGGTTGCCTTGTTGAGTTTTCGATAATCAATACAGACTCTCCAACCCGTTACCGTGCGAGTAGGGATTAGCTCATTTTTCTCATTCTCAATCACAGTCATCCCCCCTTTTTGGGCACACATTGAACTGCGGTTACCCAGTTGCTGTAAGAAATAGGAAAGATATACTTGCATCAAGCAATTTTATTACTTCTTTCTTCACGACCTCTTTCATAATGGGATTTAACCTCCTTTGCTGCTCAACACTAGGGCGGTGTCCATCTTCCAAGAAGATTTTATGCATGCAAAACGATGGACTGATACCTTTGATATCCGCAATTGTCCACCCAATAGCCTTTTTATGCTCGCGAAGTACTCTGTGTAATTTCTCTTCTTGTGTGTTAGTCAGGCTGGATGAGATAATCACGGGCAATGTCTCAGAGTTCCCCAAATAAGCATAGCGCAAATGTGCTGGAAGAGGCTTAAGTTCTAGCTTTGGAGCTTCTTCAATTTCTCCCCTCGTTTCATCTTCACTGTCTTCTTCATCCCCAATCAAAGCTCGTTCAAGAGGGTTAACAGGGCTCATATAAGGAACCAATGATGCAGCATCACTTTCCACCACAGAAATCATGGATAGCTCTTCATAATGGGTTGGTAATTTGAGTGCTTTATATACATTGAATACCTCCACTCGATCACCTACTGTCATCGTTATCTTCCCTTCACAAACATCAATAATAGCTCGGCTCGTGGCTAAGAATGGACGCCCCAAAATAAATGGGACTTCCTGATCAGGCTCGTAGTCCAAGATAATGAAATCAGCAGGGAATATGAAAGAGCCCACTTGAACTAGCACATCTTCAATCACTCATTCAGGATGAGCAAGAGAGCGATCAACCAACTGTAAGATTACCGTTGTTGGGCGTGGCTCACCCAACCCCAACTGTCTGAACACAGCTGGCATCAAATTGATGCTCGCTCCAAGATCACACAAAGCTCGCCCGACTGCATGCTTACCAATCGAGATTTGGATAGTGAAACTACCCGGCTCCTTTAATTTCTGAGGTAGCTTGCTTTGAATTCTTGAGCTACATTCCGCAGTGAGTGCCACAGTCTCAAATTCGGTTAGCCTTCTTTTATTGACCACTATGTCCTTGATGTATTTAGCATATTTGGGAACTTCTTGCAAGATGTCTACCAATGGAATGTTAATTTGCACTTGCTTCAAGATATCAAGTTATCCTTCACTTTCTGCAATCTTTGAGGGAACGGAGGGGGTGGTCTTGCAACCAATGGTGGGGGTTGCTCAGCCATCGCCCCTTCAGCTGGCTCCTCTGATTCTTTTGATTTGTCTGATGTTGATTCTACCGTGGCTGGCCTCTCATTAAAAGTCACCTATTTTCTCTTTTTCGACTGGACTTCTTCTAACTGCCTCCCATTCCTCAAGGACACGACATTAATGGATGCCTTAGGATTAACTTATGTGTCACTTGGAAGAGCTCCAACTGGTCTGGTATTTTGGGCACTGGCAAGTTGCCCCATTTGACGCTCCAAATTTCTCATTGCTGCGGCTTGGGCTTGTTGCTCCGCCATCAATTTCTGAGTGAGGGATTGTGGTTCAACCATCATTTTTTTCATCATTTCCCCAAGGTGACTTGTTGAATCAGCTTGTTGTTCAGCCTGAGGTGGTTTTATATTGTTGTTGAGGTGCTTGAGGCCGGTATTGATTCTGAGTACCTTGCTTATCACCCCAAGAGAAGTTTGGGTGGTTCCTCCAGTTGGGATTATAAGTGTTCCCATATTGATTCGCCTGACCCTATTTGCATTACCCACAAAGCAGACAGACTCTGGATTAACTGGGCATAAGTCGCTCATGTGACCCTCTCCACACACTTCACAAAACACCTAAATCTGTTGCACTGGTTGAGCTTGTTGCTTGTTAATGATCATGGTCATCTGATTGACTTGGTTGGTCAGTGCAGAGATCTGCGCTGACAATGCCGAGACGACGTCTAATTCAAGAACCCCCGTAGATTTTTGTACCATGCTTCTACCCATTTCTCCTTGCCAATCCGGATTGCTTTTGGAGAATTTGTTCAATAATGCATATATTTCATCAAAGCTTTTCTCCAATACTTGACCTCCAGCTGCATCATCTACCACAATCTCTTTTGGGAATGGAGCCCTTCTATGAAAGTGTGAGCTAACACTTCGTTCGTCTGATTGTGATGAGGACAGTCTCTGAGTAGCCCCTTGAACCTCTCCCAAGCTGAGTATAAAGACTCCCCTGCTTTCTGTTTGAAGGCAACTATCTCACTTCTGATCTTTGCAGTTTTGCCTGAAGGGAAGAACCTTGCCAGAAATTTTCTTGCCAAGTCATTCCATGATGTAATAGAATTAGCTGGTTCTGCCTTCAGCCATCGCTTTGCTTCGCCCAACAGAGAGAATGGAAAAAGTGTGAGCCTCACATAGTCTGGAGTGACCCCGTTAGTGATATAAGTATCACTAATCTCCCAGAAGTTCAGAATATGTTGTTGTGGATCCTCGTGTGGAAGACCCATAAACTGCCCATGAAGTAACTGAATCATGCTCTGTTTCAGCTCAAAGTGCCCAGTGATTCTGGGCTCCACGATGCTAGAGGTAACATTAGCAATACTGGGCATCACCACCTCCTGAACAACCATATGTTGCACCTCTGTTGAACGAGTGCGTGAATATTATTTGTATCCCTTGCTTCCCTCAACCTCCTATGAAATGTTCTCTCAGGTTCGGGGTCAAAGCCGTTGAGTCTGTCCTGGCTTCTGACCCTTCGTATTCAATCAAAGTTCCTGAGATTAGAGCAACAATCAAGTAACATTAGACTAGACGAAATAAGCAACTAAAGCAACAACTAGAAAGTAGTCAATATTCAAGTCCTCGGCAACGGCGCCAAAAACTTGTTGCTCCCAAACGCACACGCAAGTATACGTGGCCGTACAAGTAATAAAATGATAAAGTCGAGTGTCGAACCCACAAAGACTTGTATCAACTACTCACTAAATTACTAAAATTGTTATTCAGTCAAGCCAAAATCAAAATCCAAGAATATGATTATATTAAACTATAATTCTAAGTAATAACTAAATTATCAAGTAACAAGTTGATTTTTGTGTATTCAGTAGAGAAAAATATTCCAGGGTTGTGATCATTCACCATTCATATTGTGTTCTAATTAACTCTCCCTTTCATACAATTCACTCATGGTTGCTAATTAATCGATAATTGCTCTCATAGCCTTCTCCCGAAGTACTACTCGCATATTCAAAATAGATTAACGTCTATATTCCTATGAAATTAATCTATTAAGAACGCATTAAGATTACGACATTTAATTAAGCACGGTGACTAGGTATATTCTTATCCTAACCACAAATCCGCCCCCCCTGAGAGTTAAGATCGCGCTCTCTTCAATTCTTCTCTAATCTATACACGGCTTTCCCAAGCATAGAATAGATAGTAAATAGAACCTAACTGCTGGCCAAACAATTAAGCAATTAATCACAGAATTGAAGAAACAACCATGTATTAGTGAATTGTAATCAAGGTTAAGCTAATGTTAAACAACAATATTCATGGCTAAATCACAACCCCAGAACACTGGATTTTTTAGCCACTCATGATAATAGCAAACAATTACATAAGTGTTGAATATTTGAAATTACTAGGAAAAGATGAAGAAAATTGAGATCTCTTCGCTTCCGAATGTTCTCGTGTGTATTCTCCCTCCAAAGTGGCGTCACCCCTTTCACAAATAAGTTTGGTCTTGCTTTTATACGTGTTGGGTAGGTCTAGGGTCGAAATAACCGTGTCCCGAACGAAGAAGGAGAAAAATCCCGTCACTGGCGCTCTGCCCAGCGCTTGGCGCTCTCCACGGCGCTGCCCTTTGAGTACACTGTTTCCAGCGCCACAGGTAGCTCAGGGCGCTGCCTGTGGCGCTCCACTGCCCCATTTTCCCGTTTACGTCCGTTTTGGCTCTAATTTCGCACATTTCGCCCCCGATTGCTCCCGTATCATTCCTACACATAAAAACACTTCAAATTAATATGAATCAACTCATTTCACATCCAAAATCCACGAAACAAAAGTAAAATATGAGGCGATATACATACAATTATACAAATATATATACTTTAAGCTAAACATCATAGTGTGTACGCAGATCTTACCCCTACCTTGTGGAGATAGAGAGACTGTTTCCAAGATACCCTAGACGTCATGCATGGTTGAGGCCCGTATGTTCTAGTGAAAGAATGTGCTGGACCTGTTTATCTTGGGCTATTTCAAAGGTGTCCTAGAGAACTCTTATCATAACATAATAGTTTTACAAGTACGAGCATTTGCATTGGTACTTTTAAGATGATCGATGTAAAATGCTTAAAAGAAGTTTACCATTTTGCTCATGCTGTTGGGTTTAGGGAAGATGCTAGGACAGATACTTGTTACTAAACAAACTGGAGCTCAAGGAAAAGTTGTCAGCAAGGTTTGCCGTCTTTTTCCCCATTTACTCGTCAAACATATAGTATGATAACTCATAAAATCTGGATTGTTAAGAATATCTGTACTTGACTCTGTCAGTTGATACCATTGTTTGATTTACAGTTTAAACCCTTCCCTAAGCAGTTCAATGAACCCACTTCTCTTTACTTTGATTTTATTCAAATGAAACTTTTTTTTATACTGCACTCCTATGTATAATCGTAGTTTCAATCAGTTGCGCACAAGAAAATAATTTAGGGTGATTGATGCCTACAAACTGGTGCCATGAAAATATTTTAAGCTGATTGGGGTGTTTCTTTCTTTTGACTGCATGATATTAGACTTTCATTAAGCCTTAGTTTATTAGAGGAAGCCAAGGAAAAGTCCCTTTAAGGCGCTAATTAGCAAATTTTCAGCAGTTGAAAAGGAACATGAATGCCAAATTCCAGAAGGCACTTATTATTAGTAGAGGTCAGTGTGTAAAAAGCTTGTGCTTCATCGTTTAAAGCAATGAAGCGAAGTGATGACTCAAGGTTAATGTATATTTTTGTTTGAAATTTTCATTGTTGAGGCTTACAGCAACAAATTCAAACTCAAGAGAATATTGCCATAATTAGAAATAGAGGTAAATGCACTCTTCTGGGGAAAGTATGACTTATATTTTGGCATCGTTGTTTTGATGAGTGTTTGGATTACTAGCACGGAGATTATCAAGGTTTACTGCATAATTACAATGGTAGCAGAAGGGATTCTATTGCAGGTTCTATTTAATTCTTTTTTTTTTTGTGGCGGAGAAAAGATACAACATATCAAGGATTCTGTAACAGTCATGCATTCCATAAGCAATCGTTGGTCCTTTATGATATGCAAACAAATATCTATTTTCGAAGAGTAAGAAATATACTATTTGCTAACAAAAAGAATTTAAGTTAGGAGGGAAAAAAATACTGTTCACTTCAAGTTTGATGTTTCATTAGTTGACTCAAGTTTCAGCTCTTGTGGAACACAGATTATTGATTAACACGCGACAGTTAACTAGTGTTTTGGTTGATGTCACTGCTAGATATTCTAAATATAATTGTTAGCAAAGCATTTATTTAATTTTGTCATAAGGTGTAATTTTTTATCAAACAACACTACTCTAGTAATGCCACAGTGCTTCTGGCCCCAGGTATGCCACTGCTATTACTAGGATTACTGGTAGTTCTGATGTTCTGTTATATGAATTGTGCAGGTTTATCTTTGTGAGAAGATGTCCCTTGTGAATGAAATGTACTTCTCAATTATACTTGATCGTGCAACTGCTGGCCCTGTAAGTTCCAAAACTTGATTGGGCAGTTCAACGTACTCTCTGATTAATGTTAATGTTCGAGTTTGTTCAAAATTCATAATGCTGCTTATTGTTTCCATTGCATCACTTCATATTTACCCAACACCATGGTGAGTATCTACTGAAACTAAAAGTGGGAAAGTTAGAATGAAATAGTCAAAAAAGAGGGGAAAAGAGTTTTCTTAAACAACCTTATTTCAAATGGAACGTTTATCCATCTCTCTGTCCATGTCAAAATAACGTCCACTTTATTAAAAGGGTAAGTTTCAGGCATATTATCTTCTACAGAATAGTCATATGTACATTACCACATCTCCGCTATCATATTCTTCGATAAAGAAAGTACCATCTTGACATATTTTCCCTTTATTAAACAGTGAACATAGTACATTTTCAACTTTGCTTTTGATAATCATGCAAAGGCAAATAAAGACATTCAATTTGAAAGGGAGTATTAATTACAATAAGATTCTGATTGGAAGATGAACGAAAACTTATTTAGATACATGTGCGGCATTATATCTTCCATCCTTAGAATGCAATAGCTCAGTTTTGCGTGGAAATTGATTGCATATTTGTTGTTAAATATCAAGTATGCCTGATGCATTTATTCTTCATATGTGGTCACTGGTGAGTAGGTTTCTATCCATACAACTAACTCTCATCTCTAATTGAAGAGCAAATCATGATTGTTGTTGGATGACTGTTGCTCCCAAACGCACACGCAAGTATACGTGGTCGTACAAGTAATATAATGATAAATCGGATTGTCGAACCCACAGAGACTTGTATAAACTACTCACTACTTCACTATAATTGTTATTCAACCAAGCCAAAATAAGATCCAATAGTGTAATTATGCTAAACTACAATTCTAGGAATTAACTAATTATCAAGTAACGAAAATGTTGATATGTATTCAGTAGAGACAAATATTCCAGGGTTGTGATTGTTTCACCATTCGTATTGTATTCTAATTAATTCTCCCTTTCATATAATTCACTCATGGTTGCTAATTAATCGATAGTTGTTCTCATAGCCTTCTCCCGAAGCACTACTCGCCTATTCTCAATAGATTAACGCCTATATTCCTATGAAATTAATCTATCAGAATGCATTAAGATTACGATATCTAATTAAGCACGGTGACTAGGTATATTCCTATCCTTAGCCACAAATCCGCTCGCCTTGAGGGTTAAGATCGCACTCTCTTCAACTCTTCTCTAATCTATACACGGCTTTCCCAAGCATAGCATAGATAGTATATAGAACCTAACTGCTGGCCAAACAATTAAGCAATTAAACACAGAATTGAAGAAACAACCATATATTGAGCGAATTATAATCAAGGTCAAATTAATATCGAAACACAATATTCATGGCTAATCACAACCCCAGAACAATGGGTGTTTAGCCACTCATGCTCAAATATGACAAAAACCCAATAGAAATCATACTACTCAAAATAATAGATGAAAGAAGAAGATTTGAAGGTCTAACTGTTCCAATCTCTTCTCACAATGAAGTATTCTCTAATTTGCTGCTCAAAAACTAGTCTCTCCCCTCTTGGGCGGAATTCTAACACTTATATAGGGTTTGGGGCAATAAAATCCCTTGTTTGCACTTTTAGTCCCTGAAGTTCCAGCGATTCACCGCGGTCGGCTAATTTTCCGGGCTTCAGTTCCTTCCACCGCGGTCGACCGCGGTCGCGGTGGCCTGCCTTCAGTTCTCTTCTCGCTTAATGTTCAGTGCAAGTCATGGGTATCATGTGATTGGCCTCAAATTTCCATAGTTGACTCCAAATTGCTCCAAAGTCCTCTCCTCGTGAGATATAACCTGCAAGGCACAAAAGACACTAATCAGAGCATTTTGTCATCGATATTTACATTAAAAACAACACAAAGTGTGGTTCATTAGGGGCATAATTATAGTTAAATTCACCTATCATCAATGACTTTCTAAAGCATCCAATCGTAATTGACAACTCCTAACTGCTTATTTATTAGGAAGGTCAAGCAAAAGGTGGGAAGTATATATATTGGTTCATTCCACTCCAAGAGTAAAATGGATCTAGATTGCAAGTAATTAGAAATTTCAGGATACAACCCTTTTCACTTTAAGTTCTTAGTAATTAAATGGTTATGTGGGACTGTTATCTCCAAAACCCTAATTGGTACTTCTTTTAGTGATGAAGTTGAACAGGTAGATACTGGTAATTGCATTAAAATCAACCTCTTAGCTAAGCTGCTTGCTCTTGCTTTCTATGCTGCAGCTCATAATTGCCTGTTCAAAGGGAGGTACCAGTATCGAAGACCTGGCTGAAAAATTTCCTGACATGATTATAAAGGTTGCTTTTGCTTCAACGTTCAAATCCAACCTTTTGCAATTTTGTTTCGTGCTATTTTTCTAAAGTAAAATACTTTTTCATTCTGTAATTTGCAGGTTCCCATTGATGTGTTTAGAGGAATCACTGACGAAGATGCTGCAAAGGTCGTCGATGGTTTGGCTCCTAAAGTAGCTGACAGAAATGATTCAATTGAACAAGTGAAAAAGTTATATAATATGTTCTGTGAATGTGACTGCACAATGTTAGAGGTAAGCAGTTCATGAATTCTTAGGGCTTTCCTAGAGCCAACTGTTCCGCATGTTTAGAGTTTGTAGAAAACGTGCCACTAGAAATTTTCTTTTCTCCCTATGCCCCTATCTGTACCGGTCTTTATTGGGCACTGGGCAGATCAACCCCCTTGCTGAAACATCTGATAACAAGTTGGTAGCTGCTGATGCTAAGCTCAATTTTGATGATAATGCTTCTTACCGTCAAAAAGAAATTTTTGCTCTCCGTGATTCATCACAAGAGGATCCTCGTGAGGTACTCCTTATACTTTCTTTTGATGATGACATGCTTCTTTGTCCTTCGCAAGTATATACAAGTTTTCATTTTGGGGCTGACTGTTATTGTTTAACTCAGGTTGCTGCTGCAAAAGCTGATTTGAACTATATTGGCTTAGATGGAGAAATTGGTTGCATGGTGAATGGCGCTGGGTTGGCAATGGCTACCATGGATATAATTAAGCTTCATGGAGGGACTCCAGCCAACTTTCTTGATGTTGGTGGTAATGCTTCTGAAGGACAAGTATGTCTAATTTCGTGGCAGTACATCGTGAAGAATGCTTGTGGTCATGTTTTCATGTTTTCCAGATATTGTTCTTAATAATAACTTAACACTTGTCTCTATAAATAGATATAATAAGGCCTCATTTGTTTTTTTTAAGATTAAGACGTCTGAATCTGAATGCACGTCTGAATATTA
>ML266807.1:27829-90299 GCA_005239495.1 Nicotiana undulata | reverse complement strand
GTTGGCTAGACTAGTTCCACGATAGGCGCCATCACGACCTGTTAGGATTTGGGGTCGTGACATGCAATATATTGTAAAGCATAACAGACGCATTTGCTGGCCTAAATAAAGTAACAATATTTCTAATAAAAATGCTCATACTAGAATAAGTCCTAGAAGGACAAAGTCTATAATACGCTTAAAGCGTATAGGAAAATCTGTTTCAAATAAAATTCTTGATAAAGAAGATGAGCAAATGATCAAAATGATCATAATAAGGAGGCAAGTGATCTAGAAGATCACATGACATAAAACTTCTTAAAATATCAGGAGAGGTTTAGGTACCTGAAAATATGAATGAAGAGATCTCTATATTATGTCTTTATGAAAAAGAAGGTTGGAACCGATATAAAATATTCGTTGACTACATCTATGATAACGATGAATATATATGAGGATCTTATTTCTAGAGAAACAATTCAATTAGGATTGGTTTCATATAAAAGACATATTATTTTGGACCTGCAGTTCAAATACTTGAAAGTATAAAGTTAATGGTGTGTGCAATCACTTTTATCTATCTTATATGTCTAGCATGACATGAAAACTTGATATGCCTCTAAAGTCTATTTATATGACTTATATGACTTAACTTATATGACAATCCCTGAAGATTTAAATTGCTAAATGCATATATCATTCTTGGTTATGAAGTACCACATCCTAAGTGCAATTTATGCACATATGTATTTTGCTATAATTTTAAGCATGATAATGTGATAGCAAAAGTTTTTACCTCTATGAAGATATTAAAAAGGTCATTCCACGAAATTACATGAAGACATTACATATCTATCAAGAATGATGATCTTAAGGTACAACATATTCATTCAAGTTAATATTGATGATTTGTTGATCAAATCTACACCAGCGATCTTTTGAAGATGGTGCACAAATTGGAATGCGAAGGATTAAAGATATGAGTTGATCGTCTCATCAGTGAGAGTTAATACGTGTTGTACTCATTTTCTCTTACAAGGTATTGTGCCACTGGGTTGTCCTTGTAAGGTTTTTAACGAGGCAACCAAAAGGCATATTGTTAGATATGTGTACTCTTTTTCCTTCACTAGATTCTTTTTCCACCGAATTTTATTTTAGTTAAGGGTTTAATAAGGAACATTACATGTTGAATAGATGTAACGACCCAATCAATCGTTCTGGGAGTTTAGCTCCGTTTCCCCTAATTCTGCTTTATTATGTGATTTTCATCTCTTTTATGTTGTGTTGGGTCGGTTGGCTCGGGTGCGGAGTGATGGCGGAGAGAAATGAGACACTTAGTCTCTTAAGTTGGTTAATTAGTTGGAAAAGTCAACCGAATGTTGACTTATAGGTATATGATCTCAGAATGTGGTTTTTATAGTTCGGATAGCTTCGTTAGGTAATTTGGGAATTTGAAGTGTGTTCGAAATGTCAGTCGGAGGTCTGTGATAGGATTAGGCTTCAATTGGCGAAAATGGATTTTTGGCGATTTTCGAGCGGCAGTGGAAGTATTAGCTAACAGGGACGGAATGGAATTCCGAAAGTTGGAATAGGTTCGTAGTGTCATTTGGGATGTGTGTGAAAAATTTCGAATCATTCGGATGTGATTTTTTTGATTTCAGCGTCGTTGGAGAATTTCGGAAGTTTAGAAATCCTTAGGCTTGAATTCCGAATAATTTAGTGTTTTGATGATATTATGAGTGTTTCGAGGGTTTGACTAAGTTCAATTGATGTTATATGGGGCATTGGTATGTTTGGTTGGGGCCCCGAGGGGCTCGAGATGATTTTGATGGCCATCGGAGAGTTTGAAAGTTGGAAATCTACTGGTGCTGCTGCTGTTCTGGTGTGGCCGCGCCTTCAGATTGGGAACCGCAGGTGCGAGCTCCACAGGTGAGATCGTTGGACGCAAGAGCACTATTTTCCGCAGGTGCAGTTAGGTCCCCGCATTTGCGATGGCCGCCGGTGCGGTTATGCTACTACAAGTGCGACGTCTGGCAATTTAATGAAGAACCACATGTGCGTTTATTTTTCCGCAAATTCGGAATTCGTAGGTGCGAAATAGTGACCGCAGATGCGGTTTATCTTGGCAGAAGATATATAAGGACCCCTTCACAAAATTTGGTCATTTTTCCACCATTTGTGTTTGGGTTTGGAGCTTTTTAAGAGGAATTGAAGAGGGATTCGTGGGATAACACTTTGAGGTAAGGTTTTTGAACTTAATACTCGATTCTGATTAGTTCTACCTGATTTGACATGAAAATTTTGAGGATTAAGGGTTAAAATTGGGGGATTAGGGATTGAAGTTCTAGACTTTGAATTGAGGATTTGCGGGCTCGTTTGTGATTGGATTTTGATGTATTTGGTATGTATGAACTCCTGCAAGCGTAAGGATTCCAGTTTAGTGATTTTATATCGAATTCCGAGACGTGGGCCCAAGGGTTGGGTTTGGCAAATTTCGGGATTTTTGCTATAAATTTGTTATTTTTGAGTGGGCTTTGTTCCTTTAGCATACTTTGATGATATGAATCTATTTTGAATAGATACAGGGCGTGTTGAGGCCGAGTCGAGGATCAAAAGTATTGCGGAGTGTATTTCATCCGGTTTGAGGTAAGTAATGATTGTAAATCTAGACCTGAGGGTATGAAACCCCGGTATTTCATGTTGTTTTATAAATGAGGTGACGCACATGCTAGGTGATGAGCGTGTGGGCGTGCACCTGTAGGGATTGTGACTTGGCTCGTCCCGTAGCGACTATTAAGCTGCGTACTTGATTTGAAATCAAATGATATTCCATATTTTTATATTTATGCTATGGTTTGGGTTGTACGCCATGTTTGGGGCCTTGTGCCAACATATTTTGACCCTCAATGGTATTTTGCTACTATTCTCACACTTTTTTGATAGAAATTATAAACTCAGTCATGAATTATACATGTTCACTATTTATTCCTGTCTATCTCCCTATTTTAAATAACGAAAGATATTTTGGGCCGAGTCCCTTTGATTTGTGATGAGTCAGGGTGAGTCCCTATGATTTGTGATGAGTTGCCCGAGTGGCTTGTGAGGATGACTGAGTGAGGCCGAGAGCCAAAATTGTGAGGATAGTTAGGGATCGGCATGCATGCCGCAACATTTTATACATATATATATGGATCGAGCTGCACGCCGCAGCGTGGTATATGTGAATTGGGCTGCATGCCACAGCGATATAGCGCCTACACTGTAGGAGCCCCTCCAAGGTCTGTACACCCCCAGTGAGAGTAGTCGAATATTATGGGTCGGGCTACATGCTGCAGCGGTTACTATTATGGATCGCGCTGCACGCTTCAGCGGGTTATTATATGGATCGGGCTGCACGCCGCAATGGTTGTTATATGGTACGTGTTGAGTGTGAGCATTGACTTATGAGAGTAGAGTCATGATTCACGGAGAGGCTTTCCCGAGAGGCTTTACTTGTGAGTGACACTGTGCCCGAGGGGCTGATATTCTTATGAAACTACTATTTTCACTCTTCTTTACATTGAGCCTCTAATGAAAACATTGAACATATATGTTATACAAGATTTTAAATTGAAAACTGGAGATTTTTATGAAATAAGCAGAATGTAGACTTCTAACTCGATTAAATTTGTTTTCACTTGTTTATTATATGCCTTTACATGATCTTTAAATGCTCGTCACTGCACTCAAGTCTTTAGTTATAATTGTTACTTACTGAGCTGGCGTACTCACGTTACTCCCAGCACCTTGTGTACAGAGTCAGGTGCCAGGACTAAGAGAGAGAAAATTTGTTGTCTTTGGAGCCTTTCGGAGATTACGAGGTAGCTGCACGGCGTTCGCATCCTCACCTTTCTCTTTCCTATTTCGTCATTATGGCAATTCTCAAACTTGTTTGTATTAAGGAAACAATATAGATTTGTATTTCCTTTTAGATGCTCATGACTGATGACTCCGGGATATTGGGCAGTGTTTAAATATTTGGCTTAGTATCTTGTGATTTAAAAATGCTTAATTGAAAATGTTTATGAAATATCGGTTCGGAAGTGATATTTCTTTATGTTTGAAAATATAATTGGCTGGCCTAGTACTTCGATAGGCGCCATCACGACCAGGGGTAGTTTTGGGGTCGTGAGAAGTTGATATCAGAGCCTATATTACATAGGACTCACCGATCAAGAGCAGGTTTAGTAGAGTCTTCGGATCGGTACGGAGATGTCTGTATATATCTTCGAGAGGCTGCAGAACCTTAGGAAAAATCACACATTCTTGCATTCTTGCAGTGTGAATCCATTTATTTAGCCAAAATCGTAACTCTTTGAATCTCTTTCATGTATTCGAAGGCGCACGTGAGCGCTCGATATCAGTTGTGCATCAACGGCTTGTGATTTCCATGGGTGAGATATGATTTTTAGCATGTTGATAATGGGCCAGTCTTGAGGACATGAGGCCAGGTTTATTCTGTGGCTTAAGTGCTAAGATTTTGATTGTGTGAGCCGTGCATTTGGGACTTATATGTTCATTTGTGTCCTTATCGGTGGGGTTTTATGATTGGATGACTATGTGGCGAGTGTGATTCGACGGTGAGGTGTGTTCAAATTTTTTTATTGTGACAAAAGGATTGGCTGGAAATATGGCAACAACTATTGAGTGTTTGATTTCTGTCTCGAGTTGGCACATGGCTTCGAGTTGTGAGTGTATTGGAAGACCTCTCATGTTGTTTAGTTGTGGAGTGAAGCGGATCTTTCTGTTGTGTTATGAGTTCCTGGTGACGTCTCTTGGGCTGACCAATGCCCCAGTAGCGTTCATGTATTTGATTAACAGTGTATTCTAGCAATATTTATACTCCCTCGTTATTGTATTCATTGATAGCATCCTGGTGTACTCACGTAGCCAAGAGGATCATACACAGCATTGAGGAGGGTATTATAGAGATTGATGGAGAAGAAGCTTTATGCAAAGTTCTTCAAGTGTGAATTTTTGGCTCATTTCAGTAGCATTCTTGGGGCACGTGGTGTCCAGTGAGGGTATTCAGGGTCAGACGAGTGTTGTAGAGCTTCCAGAAGCTCTAGATTTCTTTGACCACAACTCCAGTGTTAGTTCTGCCATCAGCTTCTGGTTCTTATACCGTGTATTGTGATGCCTCGATGGTAGGCGTTGGTTGTGTTTAGATGCAGAAGGATAAAGTGATTGCGTAATAGCTACGATTGTTGGAAGGGTATATAGAGAGGTATGTTTGAGGCTAAGAAGGCGGGGCTATTTCCCGCGGGGTGTCCTGAAGTTGTGTGATCCTTAGGTGGTTTTTGTAGCAAGTCCTCTTTTATCAGTAATTGATATATGTTGCAATTTGAGTTTATATCGCTTGTGGAAGTTGGCATGACCATTACAATGGTGAATGCGAGATTTGCATACGATTTGAGATATTAGATGTTTTGTGCCGTATGAGCTTATGAAGGATTTAGTTAAATCTCAATGAAGCATGGTGGCAGTGATAGTGTATGGGCATTGTGAGTTATTGTTTGTCTTGATCTTTGGTTTTGAGCCAAGTGGGGGAGTCTGAATGATAAGTTGATTTCACGATTATGTGTTGTATTGGTTTCGGTTCGAGGTATATTAGTAAGTAGAATATGACCTGCAGAGGTGGAGTCTGGGAATGACTCGAGTAATGGAAATTCTTCCATACAAGTTGTAATGTACTCTATGGGTAGATGGGTTTTATTGAATGATTGAGTTATAATTGTAAAAGGTGTAGTGTGTGAACTGTATGAATTTGCTTGTTGCTTCAAGTGTGTGGATTACTTCCTAGTATATTGGTGTGCAAATTGGGCCAGGTCGTTCTGTCTGCTTGTTTAGTGTAATTGAGATTTGCGTAGAGTGGATGACTCTCTAGAATGGTTCCGATGGATTGACGGTTATATGTAATAATTGAGGATTTTCAATGTGTGTATTGAGATAGAACTGAGATCTACATGGAGGGTGTAAAGACTTGTGACATTTCTACATTATCATGGATTCTACATATCAATATCAAGAAAGTGAAGGTAATGGCTTTAGATTCGCAGGAAGTCTCTTCAGGGTAAGTATTTGGAATGTGGTGCTTTTGGGGATATTTGAGAGAATATTCAGTGGAATACAAGCCTTAGACAGTATGGTGTTATGCTTGGGTCTCGTGTGGTGAGTCTTGGTTGAGAATTGCGTTATTATGGCAAGGAAAAGTATCAATTCGAAGGTAAGTCAGAAGAACTTGGATTAATAGGACAGCTTGGTAGTAGGTCGGATCGACATAGTAAGGGATATGATTAGTTCTTTGGGTGTTTATGAGGAAATGGGTTTTTACATGTGTTTCTTGGCAATGCTCTTGGATTTTGGTGACCTGCGTTAACTTGGTTGAGTTAGGAGGATTCAGTCCTGCCGGTTTGATGTCGTACAAATGGGATTCGGAGAGTTCTTGATGGTTTCTACCACGGTTAGGGATGTATATTTTCTACTGGCAAGAGGAGCATGTGATGTATAATGATTTTGATTCTAGATGGGATTAAAGGTAATGTTCTTGGCTAGTTGGGTACATAGTTGTTTGTGGCTCGAAAGGGATCATGAAGTTCTCATATTTATCATAGGATGGCATGGTGTATGCGGTATGTCGTGTAGAGTTAAAATTTGCATATATGAGGTCACGATTCAGTTTTGGAAGAGAGGTAAAAAAAAATTCTTAGGCAACATTGGCAGTTTCAGACGACTAGGTAGATGATATCACTATTGGATGGCTTGATGAGGGTATATATTTCAGAAAGGGCAATGTGTGGAGTTAAGGGTGATTCATTGGTATTGTGACGCTCTCTTGTTGGATCGAATACTGATATTCAAGGTTGCTTGGTGAAACGGAAGAATTGTAAGGGTATCCCTCATAGAATGATTGAGTACTAGGGATGTGTTATATATTCGAGCGGTGGAGTTGGGATCATATATGGTAATTTGTGCGCTTCATGGACTTCGAGGCTGAGAGTTTTCATAAACAGATTATTTTGTGGTTGTGGACTGTGAGGATGCGAGCAAAACTAGTCAGATGTTAGTAAATGCCATGATTCCGTCATTGTGAACCTTCAGAGAGTTATCTATCTGTTGTGGGTGACCAGAGTTGATTTTGGTCTATTGGTAGGCACAATATGGGTGTGTGTTCTGTACCGGGCCGGAATTGTTGACTCCGAATTGCTATTGTTGAGGAATGTACCATTCGATTGTCATTGAGTTTATTCATATTCTGGAGTTATCTATGAGTTACCGTTCGGTGTTGTGAGGAGTGGTATTTGTTGGTTATATACACATATGGTGCGGATTTATTTGGTCTTTATAGCAGGATTTGAGTAAGGTAAGTAATTGGGTCTTACGAGATTGAGACGCATTGATTATGTTCTTTTTGATTCGTGTGGCATTGTATCGTCCGATTCCCCCGTGGTTATGGCAATGCACTTGGAGTACTTGATGTCTAATTGTGCATGGTTATTGGTTTTTAGCAAGGTGGCTTGAAGTATTTCATGTGGAATAGCGTGTGGATGGGATCACGCATTGTAGAGGAGTTATGTGGAGGTATAATCCTTGGTGTCAGAGTCGTGTGTTTTGATTTTACGATTTTTGCCAGGCTCTTAGCATAGTGTTGTTATGGTAATTGTTAATGGAAGGATAGTCCTCTCGTGTGAATCTTTTCTATGATTTGAGTTCGTGGGATGTTGCTATTGAGTGCACGAGTTGCACAAGTTATGGCTTTGGATTGTATTGATGCGTCATGTAATCTGAGTGGTCGTGTCAGATGAGAAGAGGTCATTGGGCCTAGAATGAATAGTACCATAGTTGACTACAACATGGTTGGAAGAATGATATCAGAAGTTGGCTTAGAAATCTGCTATAGTTCCTGTCGGAGAAAGGGGGAGCTCCATGACTGGATGATCGGTCGAATGGTTGCTAGTTTCTACGTGTTTCTTTCATCATTAGCAGTATATGAAAGTGTTAGAGTGAGGCATTGCTTTATAAGAGGTTATGTATCGATATTTGGTTGTTTGAGCAACTATTGTGATTAGGAGTTATCGCTATGAGTGTTTAAGTCATGTGGTATATCATGGGATTACATCTTGGGTTACGGATATGGCTTGATGCAGTGTGTTAAGATTTATTCAGTTATAGATGTGGAAGTTTGATATTATAGATTATTTCAGAAGTGGAAATTTCGTTCTAAGGTTTATGGGTTAAGTTGGATTGCGGAATTTCAGCTATTTATGTTGTTGGACCTATATGGGATCGAGTGACATGGGATCACCCCGGGGTATGTGTGTGGTAAGGTTGTTCGCGATTTTTGATGACTTTTGGAACAACTCTTGGCATGTTCGAGGACGAACGTGTGTTTAAGTGGGGGGAGACTGTAACGACCCGATCGGTCGTTCTGGGAGTTTAGCCCCGTTTCCCCTAATTCTGCTTTATTATGTGTTGTTCAGCTCTTTTATGTTAAGTTGGGTCGGTTGGATCGGGTGTGGAGTGATGGTGGAGAGAATGAGACAGTTAGTCTCTTAAGTTGGTTACTTAGTTGAAAAAGTCAACCGGAAGTTGACATATAGGTATATGATCTCGGAATGTGGTTTTTATGGTTCGGATAGCTTCGTTAGGTGAATTGGGACTGAGGAGTTTGTTCAGAATGTTAGTCGGATGTCCGTGATAGGATTAGTCTTGAGTTGGGGAAAATGGATTTTTGGCGATTTTCGGACGGCAATGGAAAAATTAGCTATCAGGTTCGGAATGGAATTTCAAAAGTTGGAACAGGATCGTAGTGTCATTTGGTATGTGTGTGCAATATTTCGGGTCATTCGGACGTGATTTGGTTGATTTCGGCGTCGTTGGAAAATTTAGGATGTTTAGAAATCCTTAGGCTTGAAATCCTGAGTAATTTGGTGTTTTGATGCTATGTTGAGTGTTCAGAGGGTTTGACTAAGTTTGACTGATGTTATATGAGGTATTAGTATGTTTGGTTGGGGCCCCGAGGGTCTCAAAATGATTTCGGATGGCCATCGGAGAGTTTGAAAGTTTGAAATCTGCTGGTGCTGTTGGTGTTCTGGTGTGGCCGCACCTACGGATTAGGAACCGCAAGTGCGAGCTCCGCAGGTGAGATCATGGGGCGCAGGTGCGCTATTTCCCGCATGTGCGGTTTGGTCCCCCCATTTTCGATGACCGTAGGTGCGGTTATGCTACCGCAAGTGCGACGTCTGTCAATTTAATGAAGAACCGAAGGTGCGATTATTTTTCTGCAGATGCGGAAGTCGCAGGTGCGAAATAGTGACCGTAGATGCGGTTTAGCTATATATAAGGACCCTTTCATCAAATTTTGTCATTTTCCACCATTTGTGTTTGGGTTTGGAGCTTTTTAAGAGGAATGGAATAGGGATTCGTGGGATAACACTTTGAGGTAAGGATTTTTTACTTAATACTCGATTATGATGATTTCCACCTGATTTGACATGAAATTTTTGAGGATTAAGGGTTAAATTGGGAGATTAGGGCTTGAAGTTCTAGACCTTGGATTGAGGATCTGAAGGCTCGTTTGTTGTTGTATTTTGATGTATTTGGTATGTATGAACTTGTGAGAGTGTACAGATTCCAGTTTAGTGGTTTTTATCAAATTCCGAGATGTAGGTGCGGAGGTAGGGTTTGGCAAATTTTAGGCATTTTGCTATAAATTGGTTATTTTCGAGTGGGCTTTGTTCCTTTAGTATACTTTGATGATATGAATCTATTTTGAATAGATTCAGGGCGTGTTGAGGCCGAGTCGAGGGGAAAAAGCATCGCAGAGTAGTTTTCATCCAGTTTGAGGTAAGTAACGATTGTAAATCTAGACCTGAGGGTATGAAACCCCGGTATTTCATGTTGTTTGATAAATGAGGTGACGCACATGCTAGGTGACGAGCGTGTGGGCGTGCACCTGTAGGGTTTGTGACTTGGTCCATCCCGTAGCGACTATTAAGTCGTGTACTTGATTTGAAATCATATGATATCCCGTATTTTTTAGATTTATGCTATATTTTGGGATGTACGCCATGTTTCGGGCCTTGTGCCGACCTGTTTGGACCCTCAGGGATATTTTGCTACTATTCTCACACTGCTTTGATAGAAATTATAAATTCAGTAATGACTTATACCTATTCAATGTTTATTTCTGTCTATCTCCCTATTTTAAAATAACGAATGATATTTTGGGCTAAGTCCTTGTGATTTGTGATGAGTTGGGCTGAGTCCCTGTGATTTGTGATGAGTTGCCCGAGTGTCTTGTGAGGATGACTGAGTGGGGCCGAGAGTCGGATTTGTAAGGATAGTTAGGGATCGGGCTGCGCGCCGCAACATTTTATACATATATATATGGATTGGGCTGCATGCCGCAGCGATGTATATGTGGATCGGGATGCACGCCGCAACGAGATATTGGATCGGGCTGCACACCGCAACGATATAGCGCTTGGGCTGTAGGATCCCCTCCGGAGTCTGTACACCCCCAGTGAGCGCAGTCGACCGGGCTGCATGCCGCAACGGTTGTTATATGGTACATGTTGTGTGAGAGTGCTGAGTGTGAACATTGACTTATGAGAGTAAAGTCATGGGTGATTGAGAGGATTGCCCGAGAGGCTTTATTTGTGAGTGACACTGTGGCCTAGGGGATGATATTCTTATGAAACAACTGTTTTCACTCTTCTTTACATTGAGCCTCTAATGAAAACGTTGAACAGATGTTTTATATGAGATTTTAAATGGAAAACTGGAGATTTTTATGAAATATTCGGAATGTAGACTTCTGACTCGATTAAAGTTATTTTCACTATTTCTTATTATATGGCTTTACATGATCTTTAAATGCTCGTCACTGCACTCAAGTCTTTAGTTATAATTGTTACTTACTGAGTTGGCGTACTCACGTTACTCCCTGCACCTTGTGTGCAGATTCAGGTGCCAGGACTGACTGAGAGCGGATTTGTGCTCTTTGTAGTCTTTCGGAGATTGCGAGGTAGCTGCACGACGTTCGCAGCCTCGCCTTTCTCTTTCCTATTTCTTCATTATGTACATTCTCGAACTTGTTTGTATTAAGGAACAATATAGATTTGTATTTCCTTTTAGATGCTCATGACCGATGAATCCGGGATTTTGGGCAGTGTTGAAACATTTGGCTTAGTATCTTGTGATTTAAAAATGCATAATTGAAAACGTTTATGAAATATCGATTCGGAAGTGATATAAAATGATAGTTCTTTATGTTTGAAATTATAATTGGCTGGCCTAGTACTTCGATAGACGCCATTACGGCCAGGGGTAGTTTTGGGATCGTGACAATAGACATTCAAGGGGGAGCGTTACAAATAGTATTTTATTTATGATGAATGTTTATCATTTATAGTTTATTACTTTGTGAGTAAGTCACTTTTCCCCTATAAAATACAGGGGTACTATTCCATTGTAATTCTTCTCAAATCAATAAGAATTATCTCTCTCTACTTTTCTCCGCAATACTCTTCTTCTTTTATTATTTTATAACAATTTATTTCTTTTTATCCTTTATATAGTATATATTGTACAAGATCGTTTTAGCCAAAACTGTCCTTTATCTTTAAGAGTAGACTTAACTTTATCCTTTAATTATTCCTCTGAGCATCTTTAATCTTTAAGTTTGCTAAAGTAGATCACATTTAGTGCTACTAACAGAATTTGGTTAAATCTTGTAAAAACTAATTTCATGAGCATCTGACGTGACAAGTAAAAAAAAAATACAACCAGTAAACATAAACCGCCAGTCAGAACCTCTTCCGATGAAGAAATGCTTCATTGAGCGGAGAATCAAGAAGAGATTGAAGTATCCAAGGAAGCCTACATATTTGATTTGCTCGAAGCGACTACCTGGATTAAATTGAGATGGCAGTCAATGTTTGATGATACAATGGCATGACAATTGAAAATGTCATTGAAGACGTTATGATACTGCCACCGATAAATATTTATTGTTCGCATTTTGTGTGTATTTTCTGTGTTTACTGATGTGCTTATTTTAAGGAGATTATTTCACGACTCAAAATCTATTCAACCGTGAAGGCACCTAATTTAACCCGCTAGGTGAGCCAAATAACATGCAACACATCTCAACTGAGAATAATAATAGTAAATGAGTAAAATAATTGAACTTTTATACAAACTCCCAAGAATTGGTAGTATAAGCCATGAGCCACTAAGACTTTAGATTTACAAAGCTAGTATGAACATATTTACAAGCTGTTTTTGAAATATACATAAACATAACTCAAATCAAACTACCAAGGATAAGTGGTAACTAAGTCTTGAAATCAGGTACATTTTTAATGCCGGCTCCCACTATTATCAGCAACATTAGCGCCAAGATCTGCATACAAGGTACAGAAGTGTAGTGTGAGTACAACTGACCCCATGTACACAATAAGTATCATAAGTAACCTTGGCGAGTAAGAATTCTATATGATACTCGCTATCACATGTGTAGTTCATAATTTCAACAAGTATAGAACATAAATATGATCAATCATGTAATCACAAATATAACCACCTTGGTGTTCACAGTTTTCTTAGGGTGTTCTGCATAGTCAACAATCCAGCATGTAAGAAAGATATGCAAAAAATCAGATAAACAACTGAGGAAATTTTTAAGTAAAGGATAAATGCAATAACCAAATATCAAGTCATTGAGGTGCAACCTGATCCAAATGGAAATCACATCCCGACTCTCAATCCCAAATCAGAATCTCAATAGCCGAAGCAATCCTATAACCAGCTCTCCTAGAGCTCACATCAACCAGAAACCCGTCGATTTCTCATAATCCGTGTGTACACATCAAGAGAGAAATATGAGAGGGTGACCCTAGGGTGATGGATCTGTATCCACACATTGTACGGACAACTCACGTGCTTATGCATACACAACTCACGTTCTACACAATTAATATCTACATCTGCACAGACAAAGCACGTGCTAATAGTATAATAACAACATGGACAACTCACGTGCCGCACGGACAACTCATGTGCTACTAATCACAATCCGCCCGGCGTGATCACAGATTCAATATCGCAATGCGCTAAGCGTCGTCATAGGCACAATATCACAGTTTGCCCAGTGTGGTCACAGGCTACCAGTCAAAACCATATCACACATAAAGCAGATATGCGAGAATACATGTACATGGTCATAAAACAGTAAATTCCATAATTCTATACTGGTATAAGTGACATGCTAAGGTGTATGCATGTGCAAGTGTGATATCATAGTTCAAAACATGTGAATACATCACAAAATAGCAACTATAAGGCTAAATAAGAAGTTAACCTTTATGCAACCTCAAACATGGACCAAATAGTTCACAACAGGGCTACAAATATGAGGAACATTAAAACATAAAGCTTAACAGTCAATTCAAGGCATAGCCTAAGCACTACCCCGAGCATAGATAAATACCCCGGTGCTCGCACATGGACTCAATTCCTAGACTTGTCCGCACCCATAGCACGCAACTATCACAAATAACTCAGGCAACTTGTGCCTCAATCAAGATTAGATAAGATACTTATCGCAACAAACCAAAGCAAATACCTAGCAAGCAAAACAACACTCTAGAAATGCCATCCCGCTCGTATCAACCTCTGACCGGCTCGAAACTAGCCAAAAATAACTCAAAAATATCAAACAATACCATAACAGACAAACCCAAACGATAAAAATTGAATCTTTTCTCAAAGTCAACCAAAACGTCAAACTTAGGCCTGCACTTCATAACCCGACAAAATTTACAAATTCCTACAATACATTCGAATAGGAGTCCAATCGTACTATTTTTTCTCAAATCCAACTTCGAATCGATGTTCAAAACTCAAGTAGAAAATACTTACTCCAATCTAGGTGGTAAAAATTGCTCAAATTCGAGCTCCCCAAGTCAAAAAGTGAAGAAAATGAACTCAAAATCCTGAAATTTGTTGTTTTAATACACTACTAGGGGTCCTTCTTCACGATCACGGTCTTCAACCTCGTGATCGCGATTCAAAAGAAATTCCAGCATAGTTTTTACCCTTCGCGAAGGCGGCCATGTCCCCTTGATCGCGATGAACAAACTCCAACAAGCTTGCGCAGCTCTTCCAGACAGCCTCTAGTATAATGACCATAACATTTTGTACAAATGTCAAACCGTTTGATTTTCTGAGAGTTAGAAACAAAGGGCTACAACTTCTATTTTTGGGTCATCTCCAATTCCTTATTGATTGCAAGATATAAGCTTCCAAAGTCAGTCCTGTGACTTTAGAAGTTCTTATACGCGATCGCGAGAAAGGCTTCCTCGATCGCGATTAACAAGGCCTAAATAGCATTTGCTCTTTGCGAACGCGACCCAAAGGTCCACGATCGCGATTCACACCCATGTAAGCAAAAACCAGCAACTAAAAAAGGCCTAGAATGGTTTGAAATCACCCTGAAACGCACCCGATCTGTCATGACAAAAATTCTCCCACCGTGAAAGGTCGTGCCGGAGCCTAATGTTTTGCAGAATTTAAATAAAAGCATGATCATTAACAATTAATAGTAACGATAACCTAAATAAGCAGCTGAATTCCACACGACATATGCAATTATCACCTCTGAAATGTACAAAACAATTCCCAAAACCTGGAACACTGTAAGTCACGAGCTTCTAAGAAGTCTTAACTATTCTATTCATGTACCTTGAAGTCTCCAATAAGCAGCAACAACTGCAACTAGTGACGAGGCTGGTAAAATGAACCTGGATCTGCACACGAAAAACATGTGCAGGAAAGGAGCATGAGTACACCATAATGGTACCCAGTAAGTGCCAAGCCTAAGCTCGGTCGAGTAGTGAAGCGGTCAGGTTAGAGCCCTATTGGTATATATAAGTAATAAAGCAAGGAAAGAATGAAATATCGCAGTAAAATAAGTACTGAAATTAAACAAGAAAGAAATCATAGAAGATAACAACTCAGTATATAGAAATGCGATGCGGGATCTCCCGAGATACTGTCTCATAGTCCCATACGTAAATATGTAGGGGGATCTCCCGAAATACTGTTCTGCAGTCCCAAAGTAAATATGCAAGACAGGGGGATCTCCCGAAATAGCATTCCACAGTCCCCAAAATAAATATGCAGCCCAAACAATAGAATTCAATAATTACAACATGGAATCCTACAATTCAGCCTAAGTACAAGATAAGGTAAATACACTAAAACATATTGCACGAAGTTCAAATAAACAGTTAAGGCAAGTAGGCATGCTATTCTAGTCTAGCATGTCACTACACATGCTGATAAGATTCAAATAAGAAGGAAAATAGGTTTTTACTTAGAAGAAATCGGGTTTTTAGAGCAATTAGCCCATGTACGTACTCTTCACCTAACGTACACATATATCAAAAGCAGTTACAATTCTAAGGGGAGTCCCCCCCCCCCCCACAAGGTTAGGCAAGCCACTTACCTCGAACCAGGCTTAAATCAATCTGATACAATGCTCTTTCCACGAAAACCCGACTCTGAATGGCTCAAATCTAGCCAAAATCAATTACATAACATAAATACATCTACAAGGAACTAATCTAGAAACTGAAATCAAAGCTAAAGCAAGAAATTGGAAATTCACCCAAAAAATCCTCCCCGGGCCCACGTATCGGAATCGGGTAGAAGTTACCAAATATGAACACCCATTCACTCACGAGTTCACTCGTACCAAAATTATCAAAATCTGATGTCTAAATCCCACTCAAAACTCAGAAATTCGGTTGGGGAACTTTTCCCCCATTTTCCCAAATTTCTCACTCAAATTCCTTAATTAAATGAAGAAAACAACAATAGATTAATGAAATATAAATAAAATCGAGTTAGGAATTGTTACCCCAAAGATCTCTCTGAAAATCCCTGAAAGAATCGCCAATTTCCGATCTCCCAAGTCCAAGAAGCGCACCTGCAACCCGAGCCTCGCTACTGCGGGGCCGCACCTACGGACTTCCCACCGCATGTGCGAAAACACCACAACCAGCAAATTTCAGAAATTCTCCTAAGTCCAATTTTCATCCGTTATGCACCTGAAACTCACCCGAGGCCCGCGGGACCTCAACCAAACATACCAACCAATCCTAAAACACTATACGTACTTAGTCGGGCCTTCAAACCACATCAAACAACGTAAAATCACGAATCATCATCCGATTCAAATTTAAAGAACTTAGAATTTTCCAAATTCGACAACCGATGTCGAAGCCTATCAAACCACGTCTGATTGACCCCAAATTTTGCACACAAGTCATATTAAACCCTACGGACCTATTCCAAATTCCGGAATCGAATTCTGACCCCGAAATAAAAAATTCCACTACCGATCAAAAACTCCAAAACTTCGACTTTTGCCATTTCAAGCCTAAATGAGCTACAAACCTCCAAAACACAATTCGGATGCGTCCCCAAGTCCAAATCACCTAACGGAGCTAACAGTATTGACGAAACTCCATTTCGGAGTCTTCTTCACACAGTTCCGACTACGTTCTAAATCCTAAGGCTTAAGCTCCCGTTTTAGGGACTAAGTGTCCCAAACCACTCAAAAACCAAAATGAAACCTCTTGGCAATCACAATCACAGAAATAGATACATGGAAAGTAGTTAACAGGTGATCGGGGCTATAACTCTCAAGAAGACCGCCAGGTCGTCACACGAGCGCTCTCGGGATCTCGTCCGAACATACCAACAAATCACAAAACATAATACGAACCTACTCGAGGCCTCAAATCACACATAAAAACATCAAAACCACGAATCATTGATAAAGATCAATTTCTTAAGTTCATAAACTTCAAACTTCGAACCAAGAATCCGATTCAAGCCAAACAAATCGGGAATGAACCCAAATTTTGCATACAAGTTGCAAATGACATATCGAACCTATTCCAACTCCGGGAACAACAATCTGAACCCGATATCTCAAAGTCAACTCCCAATCAAACTTATGAATATCCAAACCTTCAAATTGCCACCTTTTGTCAGTTAGCTCAAAAACCTTCTAGAAACATTCAAATGCAAATACGAGGATACGTCTAAGTCCAAAATTACTATCCGAACCTAACGGAACCATCAAAACTCCGATCTGAGGTCAATTATACAAAATTCAAACTTGGTCAACTCTTCCAACTTAAATCTTCCTAGTTGACAAACATTCTTCCAAATCAATCTCGAATCACCTGAAAACCAAAATTGACGGTTCACACAAATCATAATACATCATATAAGACTTCAAACAGCTAGACAAAATGCAAATGCTCAAAACGACCGGTTGTGTCGTTACATTTTCCCCCATTTAGACATATGTTCGTCCTTGAACGTGCCAAGAGTCGTTCCAAAGCCAACAAATAACTATGTAAACTCACCATGCACATACTCGTGGTGATCCCACATCACCCCAATCAATATAAGCCTGACAACACAACCGAACTGAAAATCCTTACTTCAACCTTAGCCCATAAACCTTATAATCAAATCACCAACATCTGGAACTCATCATAAGACCCGATTCTCGTATATATACTATGCAAGTCTGAACAAGCTATATCAACCCATAACCATAACCCAAGATATAATCACATGATATACCGCATATCCCAGTTTCTCATAGCAATAAATTCTGACCACAATAACCTACCAATAGCAAACCCAGTACCGGTAACTAACCTCATATCAAGTAATCCTTGATCAAAAACTTCGTACACTGCCAATGATGGAAGAAACACGTAGAAGCGCATAACCACTCATCAGATCAACAAGCCATGGAGATTCATTACCAAATTATAAGTTGACTTCCTTCATACCGTAGTCAAATCTAATAGCACTCATTCAAGGTCCAATGACCTCGCCTCATCAAATACAAGCTGCAATACTGATATGTCAAACCAATACTACCTAGAGCCATAAATCTTGCGATCCACACACCAATAAGCAACAACTCAAGCGTACCAAAAATGAAAAATGACTCAAATGAGAGAACTATCCCGCAAGATCGGAAGTCACCACCACAAGCGCAATGACAGGAACCTATCACCCAAAGGAGAACAAAAGCACACGAAATAAACACAAAAGATCATATCCTAACATAACTTCGTCAAGATGCAGACCCAATCGAAACAACTGTCCACATGAAATACCTTGAGTCATAATGCTCAAAATTAACAACCATACGCAAATAAACATCAAATACACAAAGTGCATGACCATAATTAAGGAGAAAACTATAGCACAATATACTACAACCCAGAAAAACCATAACCAAGGTGCAATCAACCATTCAACACCCAAGAACCATCTCGCTCAAATTTTCCGAAAAGACCCAGACAGAACGCACCATGTGTGCCAATACCCAACCGATCACAACCTATCGTAGCATAAAAGATTCATACATGGAACCCAACAAAAACGAATAAGAACAAATTTAACTAATTACACATCCTTCAACAATAGTTGTGTTGAGTTAACATATCCGGCCCGATGTAGAATACACATCCTCATTAGGTCTATCAATGCGCCCCGAAATCAACTCTAGCCATCCACAATTAGATATATAATCTTTCCAAAATTCTACAATAACCTAATTTTAGCACTACTATTAGCTTTCTAACATTGGACATACCTTCACAGTCTGCAACCAAGGTACACTTTGCCTCTGAGAACTCCCGGTCTCCAAATCCTTAGAATACCTAAACCACCATATTTGATCCCTACTCGACTACTCAAGTGACTGACACATCCTTCATATACAACAATTCCATGAGAAATACTTCATAATTCTTCCGTGACACTGTCACAATGCGGAATCCCACCCTCGGGACCGTGATGGCGCCTAACGTTCACTTGCTAGGAAAGTCAACATTATGTTAAGCAATTAAATAATTAAACAGTTCAAAACAGAATAACAATAATTATTAACAATGATTAAAGATGAAATACATGAAATAAACCCATAACATAATACGGTCTAATTCAATCCCAGAAGTCTGGATCACCAGTACATGAGCAACTAGCAGTCTACAAGTATAGTTTGAAAAAATTTAACTGTTTGAATGAGATAACAGTAAATATAGAAAATGAACGTGGACGTCAAGGTATGCAAACGCCGGCATCTCGATGTCAAGTCTTCGAAGCAAATATGATCGAGCAGACGCACCTCTAAGCACCACTGGGACCAATACTAGTGGTTGATACCCAATTTTGCGCTTATTCAAATAGTATATATACTTTCAAAACATCATTTTCTGCATCATTATTTAGATTACAAATCTATATGAGCATTTTCTATATTTTCCATAATTTTAGATCTTTTAAATTGATTTTGTTGTACTTAAATTACTTGAATAATTATTAATTACTCCTTCAATTTTTTTTTTGATGACCTAGTTACCTAAAATTATTATTTTGCACCTATAATACATGTTTCAATTATTTTTATTTCATTTTATATAATTACATTAGCATTTTTTTAGCTATTTGAACAATTTTGTAGTAATAGCCTATACTCATCCATAATTGCTTTTATTTATGTTATTTGTAGCAAAAATAGCATTTTTATATTTTTATAAAGCTAAATTATTATTTTTAATCATTTTAGTGCATAAATAATATTTTATTTATTTATTAATCATTTTTTATCAATTATTTTTAATAAATTTTACATATTTAAATAGTATCCCATATTTAAACCAATATTTCGGACCAAAATGGCAGCATCTTAGCCCAATAAACCCCAAGCCCAAACCAGGTGACCCTTGTACCCAACCTGGTCGCGACACTCTTAATAACCCGCACCGCTTCCCCATTTGATCTTGGCCATTGATCTTAAATGATCAACGGCCCATAATTAACCTACCCGTTCCTTTATATTACCCCCTACCTAAAACCCTTGCCCATTTATACCAACCCGTCGCCCCTAAACACTCAATATCCCCTTCTCTCTTCTAAAGAACCCTAGCCGCCTCCCCTTAATTCACTCTCCTAATCCCACTGATAATGGGATTCCCCATTATTTACTTACCGTATTAGTGTTCCTTCGTTACTGGTGTTTCTCCATGGTGTTACATAAGTACTTGCTCTATTCTGGAAAGTGTAAACCTCCGAATCAAGGGAGATTAGCTTCACCCTTTAATATTTGAATGATATCTCATCCATATGCATCATGGAGAGGATATACGGGTTCGATTAGCCAAGATCTCCGACCAATCTCCGATTTCTGTCAACTAGGGTTTACCTAATTGTTCCCTAATATGAATTTTACTTATTCTACTTGATATTATTTCCTTATTTATGTTAATTTTATAGTATTACCTTGTTTGTTTGCCGGATTTTTACAACTATATAAACCCCTCCACATTCCCCTTTAAGAAAAACCTTAATCACTAGATTTTCACTAAAAATGGAGCTATCACTTGATTGTTCTCTCGTTCTCATGTTCTATACCTTGATTCTTGGCTGGCTGAAAGCCAAGGCTACCGGGATTAAACTTTTCAACCTTTTCTTGGTGGAAGCACTGTCTGGGATTCTTTTGAAGCCCTTGGAAACTTTGACGCATTGAGATTTTGGGTTCTTGTTCTTTGTTGATACTCTGAATATTGTGGGATTTGTTCTTTCTTATTGTCTATTTAACTGGTAAGTCACTTGGCTTTGTATTTTAGTTCTTATGTGTTTATGATTTTCACATTCTTACCTATGAAATTCATGGCTTAATGTGTTTCTGGGCTACTTTTGTGTGCAACTTTGATTAGCTTTGCACTTGCTTTGAGTCTCTTTAGCATTTAATTTCACCTAATGCTGCCAGTTCTGAGACATGTTTATGCCTAATTTGAATAATTTGAACCCTTTTGAGTTCGTTTAGCTAATGTGTTCTAGGTTACTCCTGTATGCAACTTTGTTAGTTTTGCATTGGTTTTGAACCTCTTTAGTTTTCTATTTTACCGAAAAGTTGCCAATTCTGAGGTATGTTATTTGCATGTGTTTCATCTAAATAAATTGGACCTTTTTAAGTTCATTAGTCTACTTTGTCAATAATCGAATTCCTACATTTGCTATTTTACATGAGCATTCCCACTCATCTATGATAAACTGGCATATGTAGTGTGTTCTAATCTATGTTAAGACCCTTTCTATCAACTATTATTTGCTCCCCTGTTAATGTGTCTCACATCATGTCTCTATTTTACTTAACCTTATATCCTTAGTAAGTGTTTGAAAACTTTAGAATGGTTATCTTATTTTGTGTTTCCATACCATGTTTGATACTTTTCTGCCACATGTTATAAGTTCGCATAGTTGCCTTATGATATTGTGATGAATCTCTAGCATAATTTGGATCTTTAAGCTTTAAACCTTTTAAGTTAGTGCCCCACTTAGACTTGTTTGATAATATTCACCTTAGTATGAAAATCTGGTTGATCTTGTAATCTTAGGGAACTTGATTCTCCTCCAACTCCCAATGTGCTTTCTGCCAGTGTGTTATTTTTGCTAAGTGTTGAACCTGCTTATAAATCTTGTTGACCTTTTTAATTAACGGTTCTGTATTCTCAACTTTTCTATGTCTACTTTCTAAACTGTAAGTTTATTTCCTCAACTTCTGTCCCTTAACCATTGTCCACTCCATCTCATTTGTTACATGTGCTATTTTGAACCTATCATTCTTGGCCGTCTGAAAGCCAAGGCCACCAAGAATCTTACTACTGACCTCCCTAGTGTGAGAACTGCTCGGAGTCCATTTAAGACCCTTTGTGAACTCTGGAACACTAGGACTTGGGGTCTTTTAGCCACTCTCTTTACTACTGAGACGAGCTATCTCTGAGACTCGACTCTTTCTTCTTACTGTCTACTTAATATGTGAACTGGTTGGCTTAAGTGATTCAATGTGTGGGTAATATTGGTCAATCTATGGTTGTTTGGTTTTGCTTGAGTTCTCCTATGGCTTCTGGGTTGTGATGATGAATATAGTTCCCTGTTGGAAATCTGGGTATGCTATGTGAGAGTTGTTGAAGGCCCATGCAATGATGGGTATTTTCTTTTGGGCATGTTATGGCCTACTGTTATTGCTTGTATAATTTTTGTAATCAAGTTTATCATTGGGTATGTAATAACTCTATAATGAACAATTGGGTTGATAGTGAAACTGGGGAACGAGTATACTCTTATATTTGCATACAGGGGTAGAAAAACATGTCCATAGGATTCATGTGATTTACTTGTTATCTGATTTGCTGTATATGTCGTTTAACTTCCATTGATAGAAACCATGCCTTTAGGAAACTCACACACTCACATAACTTGTCTACCATCAAAACATAGGTGTAAACCCTCTATTTATTCTATTGATATGTGCTACTAGACAACATACATGAAATAAATGCCAGTGAACTTTCTTTATATTTGTATGAGTATAGCATATTCATTAGATACCCTGCCTATAGGATATCACTATCTTACATTCTATTTTCACCTAGAAATCATGCCTATATGACCTTGATAAATCAAATAGCTACTGTTATTGTTATTGCTCCGCCTAGATAACCTGCTCATAGAGGTAAAGTGTTATAAAATCAAGGTTCGATTGTCAAATGTTAGAGGTCCTGCCTATAGGATACTGTCATTCACTTAATATTGTTTATCCCCTTGTCAAGGCTGGGTTACCAGAACTATTTTCATTTGCTTAACTATGCCACTATTAGATATCATGTCGGTAGGACAATGTCACCTTTCTAAAATTAGTATCTAAAACCAGCGTTAACAACAAATGGTTTACTGCTTCCTTGCCTAAGCCACTAAAGGCAATAATGTTATGCATGCACATTTGAATCCAAAGTCACATAGAAACAATGTGTATAGGGCTTAATGATTTTTAATTGTTCTCGGTTCTGAAACTGTCCAACGTTCAATGTGAGAACCTATTTTACGTGCATTTGTTGTCTAAGTGTGGAGGCTAACTTTAGCCTTTAACTGCTCTCATTTGAATTCCAATTTGTTTTGTATGTCACCTAGTTTTATCATTTTGAGAAGCCTAAGTTAAGTCTAGAACCACCCTAAATAGAGGTCCAATGCCTCCTGGACCATAGGTATGAGACGGGTAGTGCACGCATAAGGCACGACTTAGAATTGAATTAGAGCGCTTAGGTAAACAACTTTAACATAGTAATCGGGTAGCAGGAGATGATAGTCTGTGCCCGCTGAATAATATGAGTTACTCCCTACCTCAAGGGATTTGCGAAATATTATTTATATTGTACGGGGTGATCCTTTAAGTTAAAAATCTTAAGACCCTCTTCTCTTCTTTATTCGTTTAATCATCTAATATAAATTTAATAGTTATATCCTTGTAATCCTTACTTCTCATTGTGTTAATAAATTCATTTGACCCATACTCTCTTTGTTTATCTTGCCTAATTATAATCCACGTAGTCTTAAGCTTGGCTGGGACCTACAGTTGTGGACCTCGAAGAGTGCCTAACACCTTCTCTTTGAGGTAATTTGAGCCCTTACCCGATCTTTGGTGGCGTTGACTAGTCAAACAGAGTTATCTGCATAATAGGTGCCCTAACGCACCCTTAAAAATTGTTAGGTGGCGACTCTTTTCTTCTTTAACACTCTATCTCCTATCAAAAAGAGTTTTCACGACATCAAAACCCTCTTTCGCGAGAAAACGGGGCACGAAACCAGTATTTGCACAAAAAGTGTAGAAGTGTAGCATGAGTACAACTGACCTAATGTACTTTGTTAGTGAAGAGCCTAAACTCGAAGTGGTAGCGACGAGGCTATGACAAGAAACCAATGTAAAATCCAATACATACATACATACATACACACACACACACACACACACACACACACATATATATATATATATATATATATATATATGTAAAATGATAAAATATTAATTGGGAGGGGACATGCGAAAGGGGAAATATCATAAAGACGGCAAGTTGGAAATCGCCAAATAACATCTTCTGAAATAAGAAACGATGTAACCAAGTAGATTAGAAATATTTAAATCAAATAAGGCAATGAAATAAAGATGACACGTCATCACCCTTCATGCTTTTACTCTCGTCTTCATCATGTGATATCATAAATATAATGACACGACATTACCTTTCATGTTTTTACTCTCTGGCATGGCATCAGCCTTCGTGATTTAATCCTCACAACCTCTCAATATATGATAATGAATGCAAATACGGCACGACAACACCCTTCGTGCTTTTCAGTCTTCTTCACCAAGCAACAATACAAATCCGAATATCAAAAACAAGGAGGGAAATAATTTTATTTCGATTGTAGTGACATGATAAGAAACTTAACTTTATAAATTTTCATCATATTCAAAATAAACAATAAATATCAGTCGAATAATTAAAAAGTAATATTCTAACCTAAGCATGGAGAACATGGTTAATGAAACAGTATAATACAAAGAAACAATTTTCACCCGCATGATTTAACCCAATAATAACACATGTGTACTCCTCACCTCACATATAGGTTGTTCCCACATATAATACATTCAGCAAATAGACCAATAAGTCCTAACTCCTCAAGTCAAGGTTAACCACGACACTTACCTTGCTCCGCAATCAAATCAAGGCACAATTGCGCCTTTTCCTCTAGAATTAGCCTCCAAACCAATCAAATCTAGCCAAATATAGATCAAATAAATGAAAATAGGCTTTAGAAACTACCAATGATTGAAAAAATCCAATCTTTAATGATGTTAGAAAAGTCAACAACAGTCAACCCCGGGCTTGCTGGGTCAAAACTCGAGATTCGGACCAAAACCCAATTACCCATTCACCTCCGAGCCCGATTATGTGATTAGTTCAAAATCCAACCTCAATTCTAGGTCAAAATCTCAATTTCTCAAAATCCCCATTTTCTACCTAAATATCTAATTTCTACCATGAAAAAACATAGATTAAAGGTTAAAGTCAATAAGTGTTGATGGAAATGTAATGAAACAAGTTAAAATGTATTAACCAATGAAGTGGGGATGAAAAATCTCTTCAAAATCGACTCTAGGCCGAGTTCAAACTTGAAAATGGTGAAACATGACTGAAATTCCAACTTGAGTTTTAAATCACTAGGCGTCGGGTGCTCCTCGCGTTTGTGAAGCACCTGATGCATTCGCGAAGAATCATCGGCCAAAGGCCTTCGCGTTCACGAGATACTCTTTGTGGAGGCTTACTCTCCTCCAGTCTACCCGTTCGCGAGCCAAGGATCACATTCGTGAAAAGTATCGGACAGATTCCTCCTCGATTCCCATAACCTTACGCATTTGTGAGTGGATAGAGGCATTCGCGAAGGGTATGCCCCCTACTACTTCGCGTTTGCGACCATGTACTCGCATTCGCGATGAACGATTGTGCCCCAGTCCATTTTCTCCTTCGCGGACGCGAAGCAAAAGGCTGCAGATACAAGAAACAACTGAAACTAGCTATCTCTCAAGTCCAAAAATGATCCGTAGCCTACTTGAAATCACCTGGGCCTCTCGGGCTCCAAACCAAACATGCAAACCAGTGTAATAACATCATACAAACTCTTTTCGCGATCAAAACACCAAAATAAAACTTAGAACTGCGAATCACACATCAAAATGCATGAAATTTTTAAAGAAACTCAAGAACTTCGAGATTCACAATTGAGTGTCTGAATCCTATCAAACCAACTCCGATTTACATCAAATTTTGCAAAACAATTTCAAATAGCAAAATGAACCTATACCAAGTCCCGTAACCAAAATCCAAACCCGGTAGCCATAAAGTCGACCTACGGTCAAACATAGGAATTTTCCAAACTTTCAATTTACTAGCTTTCGACAGAACATGTCAAATTAAGTTAGGGGCTTACGAACTCAATTTTGGGCATAATCCCAAGTCCAAAATCACGATACGAACCCATAGGGATCGTCAAAATACCCATCCAGGGTCGTTTATACAAAATATTGATTGTAGTCAACTCAAGTTATTTTAAAGCCAAAAATCATGTTTTCTTCAAATTTTCACATAAAATCTTTCCAAGAAAAGGATACAGACTGCACACGCGGATCGAGAAATTTAAAATAGATTTAATAAAGGTCTCGGAACACAAAAATAAGGTCTACTCAAAGTGACCTATCGGGTCATCACATTCTCCACCTGTAAAAGAATCGTTCGTCCTCAAACGTACATAGAAAAGTACCTGGACTGGTGAAAAGGTGTGGGTATCTACTCCGCATATCGGAATTGGAATCACATGTGGCTTTCTCGATCATCTAACCTCTCCACTACACTCTAGCTGAAGGATAACTATTAGCCCTCAACTTCCGGACCTGCCGAGCAAGAATAGTCACCGGCTCTCCTCATAAGTCAAATCATTGTCCAATTATACTGAGCTGAAATCTAATACATAGGACGGATCATCGTGATACTTCCAAGCATGGAAACATGGAACACCGGGTAGACTGCTGATAATCTTGGTGGCAATGCAAGTCTGTAGTCCACCTCACCAACTTTCTCAAGGATCTCAAATGGGGCGTTATACCTTGGGCTTAACTTGTCATTCTTCCCGAACCTCATCACACCCTTCATAGGAGAAACCCACAACAAAATCCTCTCTCCCACCATGAATTCTACATCACGAGACTCCATTCAGCGTAACTCTATTGCCTAGATTTGTCTTTACGAAGCCGATCCTGAATTAACTTGACTTTTTCCAAGGCATCCCGAACCAAAGCAGTACCCAACAACCTAGCCTCTCCCGGCTTAAACCAACCAACTGGAGAGTGATACTTCCTCCCATATAAGGCCTCATAAGGGGCCATCTGAATACTGGATTGGTAGTTGTTGTGTTAGGAAAACCTCGCAAGCGGTAAGAATTGATCCTTAGAACCCCTGAAATTCATAACATGGGTGCGTAGCATGTCCTCTAAGATTTGAATGATGTGCTCAGACTACCTGTCTGTCTAGGGGTGAAATGTTGTACTCAACTCAACCCGCGTACCTAACTCTGGCTACATAGCTCTCCAGAAATGTGATGTAAACTGTGTGCCTCGATCGGAGATAGTAGACACCAGCACGCCCTAGAGATGAATAATCTACCGACAATAGATCTGAGCTAGCTTCTATGAAGAATAGGTAGTCGCCACCAGAATGAAATGCACCTACTTGGTCAACCTATCCACAATGACTCATACTTCATCAAATTTCTTCAAACTCTGTGGGATCCCAACAACGAAATCCACTCGGGAATCTCTAGTCTCTAAAGAAAATCGCTAGGCCTCCGGTGCTCATACTTCACCTACTGATAGTACAAACACCAAGCCACATACCCCAAAATAGTGTTGCCTCAAATCTTGATAAATCTTGGCGGCACCCGGATGAATGGGATATCGCAAACTGTGGGCCTTCTCAAGAATCAACTCACGCAACCCATCCACATTGTGCACACAAATCCGACCCTACATCTGCAACACCCCATCATCTCCAATAGAAACTTCCTTGGCATCACATCTTGCACCGTTTCCTTAAGGATAAGCAAATGGGGGCCGTTATACTGACGCTCTCTGATGCGCTCATACAAACAAGACCGAGAAATCGTGGAGCAAGAACCCGACTAGGCTTTGAAACATCTAACCTCACGAACTGATTGTCCAAAGCCTGAACATCTGATGCTAGCGGTCTCTCACCAACTAGAATATACGAAAGGCTAACCATACTCACAATCTTTCTACTCAAGGCATCAGCCACCACATTGGCCTTCCCAAGATGATACAAAATGGTAATATCATAGTATATTAACAGCTCTAACCACTTTCCTGCCTCAAATTTAGATTCTTTTGCTTAAACAAGTGATGTAGACTCCGATGATCAATGAATACCTCACATGACAAACTGTAGAGGTAATGCATCCAAATCTTCAATGCATGAACAATAGTTGCCAACTCTAAGTCATGAACATGGTAATTCTTCTCATGAACCTTTAGCAGTCGAGACGCGTAGACAATCACCTTACTATCTTTAATCAACACCACGCCAAGCCCAATACATGACGCATCACACTACACACCCCGAACTCGAAGGCAACACCAACACCGGTGTTGTAGTCAAAGCAGTCTTGAGATTCTGAAAACTCAACTCACTCTTAGACCACCTGAATGGGGCACGATTCTGGGTCAATTTAGTCAATGGGGTTGTAATAGATGAAAGCCCCTCCACGAACCAGCCAAACCCAAAAAGCATCGAATCTCTGAAGTTGAAGTAGGTCGAAGCCAGTTTTGAACTTCCTCAATCTTCTTAGGATGCACCTTAATTCCCTCGAAAGATATAACATGTGCTAAAATGGAAACCGAATCCAACCAAAACTCACACTTTGAAAACTTGGCATATAACTGACTATCCCTTAAGGTCGGAAGTATAATCTGAAGATGTTGCTCATGCTCCTCTCGACTACAGGAGTAAAACAAAATATCATCAATGAAGATGGTCACAAAAAAATCCAATTAGGGCTTGAATATAGGTTCATCAAATCCCTAAATGTTGGCGGGGATTTTTATCAAGCCAAATGCTTCACTAGGAACTCATACTGACCATACCGAGTCCAAAAGGTTGTCTTAGGGATATCTGATGTCCTAATCTTCAAATGATGGTAGCCAGATCTCAAATCAATCTTCAAAAACAATTTGGCACCCTGCAGCTGATCAAATAAGTCTTCAATCCTCGACAACTGGTACTTGTTCTTGATAGTGACTTTGTTCAAATGTCGATAATCTATACACATCCTTATCTAACCATCCTTCTTCTTTACAAACAACACTGGTGCACCCCAGGGCAAGACACTAGGTCTAATGAATCCCTTTTCAAGCAAATCCTTGAACTCCTCCTTCAGTTCCTTCAACTCAGCTAGGGCTATAGGATACGATGGAATAGAAATGGGCTGAGTGCTCGCAGCCAAGTCATTACAAAAGTTGATATCTCTGTCGGGTGGCATCCTCGACAAATATACAAGAAATACCTTTGGAAACTCGCGCACAACCAGTATCGAATACATGGAAGGAACCTTCGCACTATGATAAAAGATTTAGGCCAAATATGCTAGACATCCCTTCTCGACCATATGTCGAGTCTTCACGTAAGAGATAACTATGCTAGTAGAATGTCCAAGAGTCCCTCTTCACTCTAATCGAAGCAACCCCGACATGGATAAGGTCATTGCCTTAGTGTGACAGCCCAAAATAGCGTGATAAACTGAAAGTCAAGCCATTCCCAAAATAACATCAAAGTCCACCATATCAAGAAGTAGAAGATCTACACTAGTCTAAAGGCTCTCGATAGAAACCACACACGAGCGATAAACACGATCTACAACAATAGAATCTCCCACATACATGGATCTATATATAGTAGAAATCAAAGAATCACGAGGAAAAACAAGTATGAAGCTAAAAAGGATGATATGAATGAATGAGTAGATCCCAGATCAAACCGAATGGAGGCATCTCTATGGCAAACTAGAAAAATATATGTGATGATGGTGTCAGAGGACTCTACCTTAGGTCTTGCTGGGAATGCATAAAAACGAGGTTGGGCCCTATAACTCTGACCTCCGACTCTTGGATGGTCTCTACATCTAATGGCCTGACCTCCAACTCTAACAGCCTAACCCTCGCATCTAGCTTGCTGAGCGGGTGGTGGAGCAACGATGCCAAAACTATTCCCCGAGAACCCTTCTATGGCATTCCGCGTTGTGACCCAAGGCAAAATCTCGCAATGTGCCTCGTATCTCAACAAGTATAACAAGCCTTCGTTTCTGTGATGGCTGACTCTGGAACTGACCTTGTCGACCTGAATAACCACCCTGATAACTGTGGATTGGAGGTGCACTAATAGGATCTGAAGGTGAGATGTAGGCTAACTGCTCAGGATGAGAACCATAAGAACCAAGACTACCAGAAGAACGGTGGGATGCCTAAAGCACAGACTAAATTAGCCTAGGAAGATATCCTCTACCAAATGAACCCCTTCCTCCAGACGAGGCACCACTGAAACCACCAAACTGATGAGGCCTCTTCTCAGATACCGCCCCCTATCTTAGCCATGAACCATCTCGATTCGTCTAGTAATCTCTACGACCCTCTGAAAAGAAATATCATCTTCAATATACTTGGCCATTTGTAGCATGATAATAAAAGTAAGTCCAATATCCTCACTCTCTCCCTTTTAGTAGGGAGTAAGATAACTGTATGGCGAGCTAGATCCACAAATTGGGTCTCATACTTTGTAACACTCAAGCTACTCTGCTGAAGGCGCTCGAACTGCCTGTGGTACCCTCTCTTATAGTGAAAGGAATAAACTTCTCCAAAAAATGTTGCAAAAATTGGTGAGGGGTGGAGAACCTATTGATCTACCCTACACATAATCATGCCACCACCTCTTGGCAGAACCGTTATCTGAACCACTACAAAGTCTACTCCATTGGACTCAACAATACCCATTGCGCAACACCTCATAGCAACTGTCCAAATAATCTTGTGGGTCCTTAAAAAGTGCACCCCTCAAGTAAATAGAGAAAATCTTTGTGAACTTACCCAACCCCATCAATCCCTTAGAAGACATCACATGCCTCTCCCTGATTTGTGTAGCAACAATAGGCTGACTACCCCAACTGACAAAACTGTTGGAGTCTGATTTGCAGGAGCCATCTGCTCGGAGTGTGACTGTCGGGAATTTGTGCTCCTCCCCTATCCTGAGAGATAGTTGGTGCCACAGAAAATGCTCCAGTCTGGTCTACGCTCTCCATAAATCCAACCGAGCGGACTAGAGCTTGCTGAAGGACAGGAGTGGCTATGAGTTCCTCCGGGAACTTAGTGGGTCCGATTGGTGCGGTCTGAGTTGGGATCTCCTCCTCATGATCAATCTAAGTCTCTACAGTGAGTGTTGATGCACGTGTTCTAGGCTGAGCTCTGCCTCTGCCTCGACCTCGGCCCCGACCTCTACCCTTGGTAAGGCCTGCAACAGGGAGCTCCGTCTCCTGCCCGACTGTAGATGTTGTGGGTGTTCTCACCATCTGCGAGAGAACAAGAATGGAATGGTTCAAACATCAATGATGATATAAAATCGCACGATAGGGAAACAAAGAAGTGAAATTTTCCTAAAGCTCAAAAGCCTCTTGAAGATAATTATAGACGTCTCCGTACGATCCTCCAAACTCTACTAAGCTTGCTCATGACTCGTGAGACCTTAGAAACTTAGTGCTTTGATACCAACTTGTCATGACCCGGATCCCACCCTCGAGCCCTTGATGGGGCCTAATCCACTTGCAAGACAAGCTAACACTAGTTAACCAACTAAATAATTATGTAATTCAAAACGGAATAACAACAATTATTAATGATGATTAAAGCTGAAATACATGAAATAAACCCATAACATAACAAGGTCTAACTCAATCCCATAAGTTCGGTGTCACAAGTACATGAGCAACTAGAGGTCTACAAGTATAGTTATAAATAAATACAATTGTTCGAGTGGGATAAACAGTAAAGATAGGAAATGGACGGAGACTTCAACGTCTTCTAGCGCCAGCAGCTCTACCTCAAGTCTCTGAAGCAAATATGTTCCAAGTAGACGCACCTCTAAAAACTGTTGCGACAGATACCAGTATTTGCACAAGAAGTGCAGAGGTGTAGCATGGGTACAACCGACCCAATGTATTCCGTAAGTTTTGAGCCTAACCTCGACGAGTTAGTGACGAGGAAATGACAAGACGCTTATATATTTATATATATAAAGAAACAAAATAAAAAGTAAAATGATAAAATATAAACTGGTAGGGGGCATGCGAAAGGAGAAATATCATAAAAACGGCAAATAAAAAATCACCAAATAACATCTTTTGAAATAAGCAACAATGTTACCAAGTAAATTCACCAATCCGGAAAATAAATAAGGCAATGAAATAAAGATGGCATAGCCTCACCCTTTGTGCTTTTACTCTCTGGCACGACATCACCCGTCGTGCTTTAATCCTCAAAACCTCTCAATATATGATAATGAATTCAAATAAGACACGGGAACACCCTTCGTGCTTTTCCCTCTTCCTCACCAAGCAACAATACAATTCCTAATATAAAAAACAAGGCGGGAAACCATTACTTCAATTATAGTGTCGTGATAACAAACTCAACTTTAAAAATATCCAACATATTCAAAATAACAATAAATATGAGGCAAAAAATTAAAAAGTAATAATCTAACATATGCATTGAGAACATGGTAAATGAAACAATATAATACAAAGAAACGATTTTTGCCTGCATAATTTAACCCAATAAAAATGAATATGTACTCGTCACCTCACATATAGGTTGTTCCCACACATAATACACGTAGCAAATATACCAATAAGTCATAATCCCTCAAGTCAAGGTTAAGCACGACACTTACCTCGCACCGCAACATAATCAAGGCACAACCACAGTTGTTTCAAAATAGGGTTTAGAAACTACCCACGAGTGAAAACGATTTAATTTTTAATGATTTTGGAAAAAGTCAACCCCGGGCTTGCTTGGTCAAAACTCGAGATTTGGACCAAAACCCAATTACACATTGACCCCCGAGTCTGTCTATGTGATTTGTTTCGAAATACGACCTCAATTTGAGGTCTCAATCACCATTTCTCAAAATCCTAATTTATACCTAAATCCCTAATTTCTACCATGAAAAAACTTATATTAAAGGTTAAAATCAATGGGTGTTTATGGAAATGTAATAAACCAAGTTAAAATCTATTAACCAATGAAGGTGGAATAAAAGCCTCTTCAAAACCGCCTCTAGGCCGAGCCTAAACTCTAAAATGGTGAAAAAAGACTCAAATCCCGACTTAAGAGTGTTTAAATCACTTTGCGTCAGGTGCTCTTCGCGTTCCCGAAGCACTTGACGCAATTGAGAAGCATTAAGGACCAAAGGCCTTCGCTTTTGCGGAGGCTTACTCCCCCCAGCCTACGCGTTCACGAGCCAAGAATCGCGTTTGTGAAGAGTATATTACAGATTCCTCCTAGATCCCCATAACCCTACGCGTTCGTGAGTGGACGAACGCGTTCGTGAAGGGTAATCCCCCCACTACTTCGCGTTTGCGACCATATCCTCGCATTCCCGAAGAAAAATTTCACCCTATTCCCATTTTCCCCTTCGCGATTGCAAGAGTACCTTCGCGATCGGGAAGCACAAGACTTCAGACACAAGAAACAGCTAAAATCAGCTATTTCTTAAGTCCAAAATATTTCGTAGCCTACCCGAAACTCACGGGAGCCCCTCGGGATCCAAACCAAACATGCGCAAAAGTGTAATAACATCAAACGAACTTGCTCGCACAATAAAAACACCAATATAACACCTAGAACTACGAATGTACATACAATGCATGAATTTTTAAAGAGACTCGAAAACAAGAATCGCAACCGAGTGTCTGAATCCTATCAAACCAAATTCGATTTACACCAAATTTTGCAGACAAATTTCAAATAGCAAAATGAACCTATACCAAGTCCGAAACAAAAATCTGAACCCGATAGCCATAAAGTCCACCTATGGTCAAACCTAGGAATTTTCCAAATTTTTAATTTACTAGCTTTCAACAGAACATGTCAAATCAAGTTAGCGACTTCCGAATTCAATTTTGGGCATAATCCCAAGTCCAAAATCACGATACAAACCCATCGGGATCGTCAAAATACCAATCCGTGGTATTTTACATAAATATTGACCGTAGACACCTCAAGTTATTTTTAAAAGTCAAAAAATACTTTTTCTTCAAATTTTCACATAAAACCTTTACAGAAATGGATATGGACTGCGCACGTTAATTTAGAAATTCTAAATGCAGCTAATAGATATCTCGAAACACGGAAATAAGGTCTAATAATCAAAACAACCTATCAGGTCGTCACAGCCACATAGCAAAATCTGAACATTAGCAACTGATCAACCGGGCGAGTACCCCATTGCCAATAAAGCATCCGTAAGTTAAAACACAACGCGCCTTCTAAAACACGCACCCGTCTTAGGTAATACCAATTAGTACTAGAATTCATCTAAACATCTGATACAGTTCATGCTGTCTAAAATTCATGACCTTCCCTTCAAAACTGAACCGCAACCTTGTACATATAAACCTCAATCCCACACGTCGCACCGCATCTATCATGCCATCATAAGCGAAGCACGAAAATATCATTAACAACTCTAAAGCACCAGCATGATACATACTCCATCAGCAATATACCTACCTCTGGATAACATCCCTGAGAAAATCACAACATGCAACATGCTCCCAATTCCTTATGAAAACATTCTCCTAAGCCGTGGAAGAAATCATTAAGAACAATTCAAAAACCATTTGCACATAACCGAGCCATATGAACTGAATTCTTCTATCTCAACCAAAGTCACGCAGATCGCCCAGCCCTAGAGTATTGTCACAAATACATGTAAAGCCTCACCACATCATAAGAAACAAAAGAACTGATCACTTCTATTACCAAAATGATTAAACCTACTACCAAACTAACCTATTTCTTCGAGTTCCTTTCGAATTTCCTTCAAGTTACATTTCTCATTGTTAGTACACTATGATCCTTCCCCAAAGCTCACCACTAGATCTCTAGCATGATACTACATCATCCTATAGCCCATGAACCGTTATATGCCCTCTTATGCACCCTAAATACCGCAACTGAGATACCCACGTTGAAAAGACTTTATAATTTAAAGGTATTTTCTCAACCTTCTTGATACTTAAACGTAGAATCCAATAATGATACAGAAACATCACGAGTCCCAAAAACGTCCAATACAATTTTCATATCTTAGCCATTTACAAGTCCGAAAATTCCTCAAATACCACATATGAATCTTGAACCCATTAGAACCTTCTCGAGAGTCCTCCACTCTACCAAATCTCCAATGAACCACCAAAACGGGCCAAACGACTTGTGCTCTATTAGCACAAAAATACCTTAAGAAGTAACCTAAGCCTTTAAAAAACTGAGTGACATACCTATCCATGAACACTACCTCCACCTTGAATACCGCACCCTAATCATCCCAAGATTTCCACATGTCTGCAAAGCATAATACATCATGCATCCAGAAAGTTTCTTTCTCAAGTCAATCCTCAAAACCATCCTCTTCAGGTCATAACTGATACAGGATCATGCCTCAGACTGAAACCGATACAACACATAACTATGCAATGTGATCGTCGATAAATACTCCCCCACTTGGCTCAAAACCATATAACACAACATCCGATAACCCAAAATACCTTTACTCCATGACTGCCATGATCTCATACTGTAGTTCAGCCAAATCCTTCATGAACTCATGTAGCACTAATCATAACATACCTCAAATCATCTTCTAAACTCACATTCTCCCTCGTGACAGTCAAGCCAACTTCCTCAAGCAATCTAAACTCAAATTGCAATACATATAACCCATTACTATAAATAAACTCTCCACAAAAACATCATAAGAATCACACATCCGTAGACTACCCATCAGGTGATAGCCCACCAGCTTAGCCTCAACTGGCATCCTCAATGACCTCATCCGGGTCGCAACCACCATACCATCGCTAAATCCCCCTGAGTCTGAACACGTCATCAGACATAAAAGACTATTCACTCCACAATGCACAACATGAAAGACTCCTAACACACTCTTAAGTCAAGACTATACAACACATAAAGTTTGAAATCAAGCACCTAATAGTCATATTTACATCCCAAGCAAACGCTTCTCGTCATATCCAAGCCATTTGGACATACCTCACAACCACATCATACTCATCATTTAGTCATCCCACCACTCACCGATCCATAAATCCCACTCTTAGGGATACTACCAAACATATAAGTCCAAAAGCACATGCTTACACTACTGAAATTACCGAGCCCTATCTGCAGTCCAAACCTAGACTCAAGTCCTCCAGACTGGCCCATCACCACAATACTGAAAACGCATATTTCACTTTATTCGTGGAATCATAAGTCGCCGATACACAACTGATATCGAATTCTCATCTTAACATATGAGTGGGTGGAAGGAATTCAAAGCGATACGCTTCATGCTGAATCAATACCACACGATAAGGAAATAAAGATGGGAAGTTTATCCTAGATGTCATGTAGCCTCTTGAAGATAGGTCTGGACGTCATCATAACGATCCGCAAGACTCTACTAGACACTTGCTCATGACTCGTAGATCCTGTGAACCTACTGCTCTGATACCAACTTGTCACGACTCAAAATCTATCCAGTCGTGTTGGCACCAAACACAACCAGCTAGGTAAGCCAAATAACATTCAACAAAGCTCAATAGAGAATAATAATAGTAAATGCATAATAAACTAAACTTATATACAAACTCCCAAGGGTTGGTAGTACAAGTCATGCGCCACTAAGACTTTAGCTTTACAAAGTTGGTATGGAAATATTTACAACGTCTATTTGAAATATACACAAATGAGCACAAATCTAACTATCAAGGAAAAATGGTAGCTATATTAAGAAATCGGGTACATCTTTAATGCCGGCTCCATCCATAATCAGCAACATTAGCTCCGAGATTTGCACGCATGGTGCAGAAGTGAAGTATGACTATAAGCAACCCCGTGTACTTAATAAGTATCGTAACTAACCTCGGCGAGGTAATAGAAGCAAGATAAATGATATTACGACGACCCGACCGGTCGTCTCGAGAGTTGTAGCCATGTTTCCCTTTTTTCTGCTTCTATTGTGTTCTACATCTGTTATATGACTTACCGGGTTGGTTTGTTTGGGTTCGGAGTGATGTTAGAGTGAATTGAGATACTTAGTTTCTTAAGTGGAAGCTTAAGTTGGAAAAGTCGACCGAATGTCGACTTATGTGTTACAGCCCCAGATTTTACCTTTGATGGTTCCGTTAGGTCCCTTAGGTGATTTTGGACTTTGGAGCGCCTCACGAATCTAATTTAGAGGTCCGTAGTAGAATCAGACTTGAATTGGCAAAAGTTGGAATTTTGGCAAATTTGACCGATAGTGAAAATTTTGATATCGAGGTCGGATTGAATTTTCGGGAATTAGAGTAGGTTTATGGTGTCATTTATGACTTATGTGCATAATATGAGGTCAATTAGATATGGTTTGATAGGTTTCAGCGTCGTTTTTGGAATTTGGAAGTTTAGAAGTTCTTTAGGCTTGAATTCGGGTGTAATCCGTGTTTTTATGTTGTTTTGGGTGATTCCAGGTTCGGCTAAGTTAGTATTGGGTTATATGACTTATATGCATGTTTGGTTTAGGTCCCAGGGGTCTCGGGTGTGTTTCAGAGGCTTAACGGATTGAAATGAGGACTTAGGCAATTGTTGTGTTTTCGGTGTTCTGGTGTTTCGCACCTGCGGTGGGGAGACTGCAGGTGTAGAAGTGCAAAAGCGAAGAGGAATGTCGCATATGCGGGAAAGGCCATGAAAGACAGGGGTTGCAGGTGCGAAGAATTTCCCGCACCCACGGTAGCGCAGATGCGGACAAGCGGACGCAGGTGCGGGAGAAGCTAGAAGAGACGGATACCGCAGAAGCGAGTCCAGGACCTCAGATGCGCGTTCGAAGGTGCGGAGCCTGGAGTGCAGGTGAGGGACCTGGAGGTTTAAGTGACTTTCATAGAAGAGGAATTTTTACCGCAGATGCGGGACCGCAGGAGCGGAGTATTTGTCGTAGGTGCGGAAAGCATGGGCAGAACATATAAATACAAGACTTCGAGATTTTTCACCATTTTTACTATTTTGAACTCGGATTTCAGAGGCTTTTGAGGAGGATTTTGAAGTGATTACTGAGGTAAGATTCTTGTGTCTGTTTATCTTCGATGATGATGTTTCCCCACTAATTTTTCACCTAATTGGTGAGAATTTGAGGAAAACTTTGTGGGTATAGGGATAGAAAATTGGAGAGTGAATTTTGGCGATTTGGACAATCAAATGGTGCCGGATTTCAATAAATGTGGTATGGTTAGAATCGTGAGTGAATAAGCTTTGACTTTTGTTGGATTTCAAGATATGGGCTCGGGAGCCGGGTTGTTCCCATTTCGGATTTTGGCTTATAATTTTGTGGTTTTGCATATGGTATTGATTCATTTAGCCTATATTAATTATATGGTACTTCTTGTGGCTAGATTCGGGACATTTGGAGACTGATTCGAGGGGCAAAGGCATTTTAGAGTAGGAATTTTTGCGATTTGAGGTAAGTAACATTCTTGAATTTGGTCTTGAGGGTATGAAACCCTAGAATTTGGTATGATGTGATTATTTGGAGGTGACGCACATGCTAGGTGACGGGCTTGTAGACGTGCACTGTGGGGGATTGTGACTTGGTCCATCCCGTGAGACTGTAAACTCGAGTAGCCTATTGTTGATTACACGTTCCCTATGTCTTCTAGAAATTCGACTGCCATTCATGTTAGAAACCATGATTAGTCCATATGATATCATTATTGGGACTCGCAGCGGTCGTGTACTAGTTGAATTGACTGCTAATAGATGTCTTTTACTCAGTCACAATCTTACTTGTGTGTCATATCTCCGTTTCCTCTTATTTTCTTATTGATACATGTTATTATCTCTTTTTGGGCTAATTTGTATGATTTCTATGAGCCCGAGGGGCTGGAGAGGTTAGTGACTGAGATAGGGCCTGGGTGCCGAGTTGTGACCTATGTAAGTGTATATGGATTGGGTTGCACGCCGCAATGAGCCTGAGGGCTAAATGTATATGGATCGAGTTGAACACCGCAACGAGATTTATGGCTATTTATGGATTGTTGATCGGGTTGCACGTGCAACGAGCCTTATGGCTACTTATATGATTGGGTTGGGATGCACGCCGCAGCGATTTAGCGCTTGGGCTGAAGGAGCCCCTTTGAAGTCTGTACACCCCAAGTGAGTGCAGGTACATATTGAGTGTGTGTATTGAGGGCTGAGAGCCGAGTGTTCAGGTATTGAGAGCTTGAGTGACTGTTACCCTGTGAGGTTGCATTGCCTTCCTTTGTTGCTGCACTTAGCTGAATTATATCACTGTTCTGAACTTCTGGAAAATATTATACTTGGTTTACCTTAACTTAGTAAATATGCAACTAACTTGACTTGTATTGCCGGAATTGACCCATGTCTGCTTTCATTGTCGAAATTGCTGAAATGAACTTTATTTGTATAGCTTGTCACTAGTTCTCAGCTCCTAATTTTTTATTGTTACTTACTAAGTTGGTTGTACACACGCTACACCCTGCACTTCATATGCAGATCCAGGTGTATCTGATCCCGTAGGGCGTTGATCTCGTGCGTGATCGAGTGTCGGAGATTTACGAGGTAGCTCCCCGTGTTCGTGATCCTTGTCTCTCTTTCTTTTCTATCTTTCTTTTCTGAATTGACATTTAGACACAGACTCTTGGAGACATTGTTTCTTAGATTGGTTGTTTAGATGCTCATGACTTGGTGATACCCTGATGTTTGGGCTACTTATTTCGCGTTGTATTTTGAGTTTAACTCTTATTTTATGAAAACTTTATCATGTAAAAGCTTTTCAATTTATCTTTTGTGAAATAATTGAAGTATTTTGAAAATCGACTTGCCTTGTATCATCGATAGGCGCCATCAAGACAGGATAGAGTTTTGGGTTATGACAGATACTCACCGTAACTTGTGCAGTTCATAATTTCAACAAGTATAGAATAGAAATATGATCAATCATATAATCACAAATATAACCACCTTGTTGCTCACAATTTTCTTAACGTGTTCCAATTAGTCAACAATCAACATGTAAGAAAGATATTCAAATAATCAGAGAAACAACCAAAGAAAATTTCAAGTAAAGGTAAAATGCAATAACTAAATATCAATCTGTTGTGGCGCGCAACCTAATCCAAATAGAAATTACATCTCGACTCTCAGGACCGTATCATAATCTCGGTATCCAAACTAATCAAACGACCACCTCTCCCAGAGCTCACATTAACTAGGAACCCGTCAGTGTCTCATAATCCGCGTGTACACCATCTGGATAGAAACATGAGAGGGTGACTCTAGGGGGATGGATCCGTATCCACACGATGCTTGGACAACTCACGTGATGTACGGACAACTCGCAGGCTGCACGGACAACTCACGTACTAATAATATCAACTACAAGAACAACTAACGTGATGCATGGACAACTCACGTGCTATAATAACAATATTTGGATCCGCACGGACAACTCACGTGCTAAAGTGAAAACTAATATGCTAATGGTATAACAATCGCACGGACTACTCACGTGCTAATAATCACAATCCGCCCCGCGTTTTCACAAGATCAATATCACAATCCACCCGGCATGGCCACACGCACAATATCATATTCCGCCTGGCGTGGTCACAGGCTTCCAGTCCAAACCATATCACACATAAAGCATATATGCGAGAATACATGTACATGATCAAAGAACATCAAATTCCATAATCCTGAACTTGTATATGGGACATGCTAAGTTGTATGCATGTGCAAGTGTGATATCATAGCTCAACATAGGTGAATACATCACAAAATAGTAGATATCAAGCTAAAAAAGAAGATTAACCTCTATGCAACCTCAAATATGGATCAAATAGTTCACAAAAGGGCTACAAATATGAGAAACATCACAACTTTAAGCTTAACAGTCATTTCAAGGCATATCATAGCCTAAGCACTACCCCGAGCATGGATAAATACCCTGGTGCTCACACATGGACTCAATATCCATATATGTGCGCACCCATAGCACATAGCTATCACAAATAACTCAAGAAACTAGTGCCTCAACTAAGTTTAGATAAGATACTTACTTCAACAAGTCAAAACAAATACCGAGCAAGCCAAACAACACTTTATAAATTCCATCCCACACGTATCAACCTCCGAACGACTCGAAACTAGCAAGAATTCGGGCCTCTAAAGCAAGATTAAAGTTTCCTCTTGGATAAGAAGACCCCCTGATCCCATTGGTAACGAGTGGACCCAAATAATTCAATCGGGGTTGTTGCCAAACCATACCACATAGTTTCGGCAACAACAAAAGCTGAAAAAAAGACAGCAACGATACTATTGGAACAACTCAAAAACACTAAATAATAACATAGGAGACAAACCCAAACGATAAAAATTGAATCTTTAATCAATTACTCAAAGCCAGCCAAAAGAGTTAAACCCAAGCCCTGACTTTAAAACACGACAACACAAAAAATTTCCGATATCTCATTCATATACGAGTCCAACCATACTAATTTCACTCAAATTTGACTCTGAATCGATGTTGAAAACATAAAAATTAAATTTAGTAAAGTTTAGACAAAGACCCCCAATTACTTTTGAAAATCAGCAATCAAATACCAAAATCGAAGATGGAATCGCAGATTATAATCAAAACCAAGTAGAAATTTCTTAAACCAATCCATGTGGTGAAAATCGCCTCTAACATCTCCCAAATCCGAGCTCCCAACTCAATAAGTGAAGAAAATAAACTCAAATCCTGTAATTTGATATTTTAATGAACTGCCATGGGTTCTTATTCGTGATCGCGGTCGTCAACATTGTGATCGCAATTTAAAAATAGATTCCAACACAGTTTTTAACCTTCGCGATCGCATCCATGTCCCCTCGATCGCGGTGAACAAACTCCAAGAAGCTTGCCTAACTCTTCCATACAACCTCTTGTATAATGACCGTAAATTTTTGTACAAACTCCAAATGATAAAATGTTTGATTTCCTAGAAACTAGACACAAAGATCTACAACTTTTATTTTTGAATTATCTCCAAACTCCTTATAGATTGCAAGATATAAACTTCAAAAATTAGTCATGTGACAGCATAAATTCTTCTACGCGATCGCGAGTAAGGCTTTCGCGATTGCGATTCACAAGGCCAAAATAGCAATTTGCTCTATGCAAACGCGACCCAATGGTCCACGATCATGATTGATGAAATCCACAACATACCTCAATAAGAGATATGATACGGTTGTATGCAATGTAAATTACTCAACTATGAGTCGGGTCGAATCCATAAGGGGATATAAGGGGTGTTAGGAGTATACACTTGATGAGAGTGAATGGACTAACTAAATTTGGACTTCCACAATAAAGGTTTGATTTCTACTTCTACTATTACTCAATGATTGCAAGCTAAAGAAAATAGACTAGAGATGAATATTTTTGGTGTTTTTTTTTTCCAAATATTTTAAAAGCTTAAGGATGTGACCATAACCTAGGTGTTTGTCTAATGGGATAAATACTTTAATGCTTATTTTGTTGATTAGGGTGTATTATAGCTTTCAACTCTACATTATCCACTCAATGCCTCTCGGTTAGAGAGTGGTTTTACCCAATTTGGCTTTCTCAAGTCCAAATGGGTATCAAACAAAATAGTTGATATTAGCTCAAGTTGGGTTCTGACTATCTCTAATTTGAATCCTTTAATTACGCTAATCGAACTCTCGATTAACCCAATTCCTTGTTATCCAAGTTATCCTAGACTAAGTCCCTCTTTATCAAGTAGAGACTACGTCAAAAAGGCATGAATCAATGTTTGTAACCATTAATTCTAAAATTGAAGCATGAACTAGGCTAAATAATTAACAACCAATCATAAACAAGCATTAAATTACATACCTATAAGGTTTACACACTAGGTTTGGGTCATAACCCTAGTAAAATCTACCTACACATAGTGGGTATTGAAGAAAATAAAGAAGAAAATCTAATTAAACTCATAATGAAAGATTAAAATGACGAAATCTAATGTTTAAACACTAAAATAATCTAAATTTCCCAATATGGTAAAAGGAAATGGTTACAACAGCTTTGAACATTCAAACTTGACCTAAATATTGAAACTCTCCTATTTATACTCGGTCAAAAAGTACTAACAAAAATGCCCCTTGGGAGGTTTTGCAGCCGCACATTTCTGGACTGGTTGCGAGGAAACTTCTGCGGCCGCACAATTCTTGTGCGGTTCGAACTCCTGCAAGACTTCAGGACTTGTTATTCTGCACGTTCTCTGAACTTGAAAATACTTGTCAGTGCAGACCCTATTTTGCGGCCGCACAATTCATATGCGGTCCGCACATTTGTCAAACTCCTTTTAGGTTCTTTATTTTGGGTTGCGGTCGCAGATGCAATTCTACGGTCCGCAATTTCTTCTGCAGTGGCAGAATTCTTTATGTGGACATCACATCTTTGCTTCTGTGCCCTTTATTGTCTTGTGCTTCGGAATACTCCTTTTTAGGTCGAATTTCATCGTGGGAGACCAAACTTCCAGCATTCCTGCAATTTGCACAATTTCCTTAGTTTCAGGAACACAATTCAATACTTTCGGACTAAAAAAAAGAAAAAAGGTGTTAAAAACAATTAAAATTTCCACTTATTAGTTATTCACACCAAGTAGCAAATAATGAGCAACTAAAACGGCCTAGAAATTGCTCGAAACTCACCTGAGCCTCTCAGGATCCCGTCCGAGAATACCAACAAGTCCCAAAATAAAATACGAACCTACTCGAGGCTTGAAGTCACACATAATATCATCAAAACTCCGAATCGTCGATCAAGATCAAATTCTTAATTTCATAAACTTCAAACTTTGAATTATGCGCCCAATTCAAGCGTAACCAAGCCAGGTTAAAAATGGTCATGGGAATAGTTATAGGATAAAGTTAGACCTACTCTTAAAAATAAGATATAATTTTGACTAAAAACTCTATTGTACGAGTCACTATAATTTATACAATTTATTCTTGTATTAAAGACTAGTTTTATTTTAGATGGTGTATCACAAAACTATATGATGACATAAGAGTAAGGGTTGAGTCTGATAAATGAACTGGGGGTACAATGTGTGTTTATGACCCTCCGCGTATCTCTTTTATTGGTGGGACTTGGTTTGTTAGGCTGGGAAGAAAATGATCAAATGTGTAACGACAAGGGTATTTACAGTATCGAGGTAAATATGACCATTTCTGCATATTATATAAAAGCCACATAAAGAATAACACCTTACAAGTTCTTGGTCAAAATAGCCATTAAGGTTTTAAATTATACATGTTGGTAATAAAACATTTTTACACAGTGAGTTCAATTTGATGTTAATTGTTTTTTTATTACTCAAGTCATCATATGCGACTTACTACATGTGAAAAGTGTTTAACCAAAAAATAGTTTCGTGGTCAAATCAAATTGAAGAACAGTTTGGGTTTTCAATAATCAATTCTTCTTTACCTATCAACAACAAAAACAACAACAACTACTCAGTAAAGTCCCTCAGAGTGGGGTCTGGGGAGGGTAGTCTATACACAGGCTTTACCCCTACCCCGATAGGGCAGAGAGGCTGTTTCCAATAGACCCTCGGCTCAGGGGAACGAAAATAAATACGAAAAGACAATTCATTAGTAATTCCAACAGAAATCGTGAAAATAGTAGCATAAGCATAAAAACTATAAGATAAATGACATGTAATAACAATAGCCAGTATCTAAGGGAAGTGTGCGCTTAACATAGACCTCAAGCCCTCTAAGATCAACCCTATCCAAACTCGCCCCACCCTGGGACTGAAGAATGAAATATCTACTACCCTTTATCCTACAACTCTGATACTTGACCTCCAGACCTTCCTATCAAGAGCCATGTCTTCGGAAATCTGCAGTCTCGCCATGTCCTGCCTAATCACCTCTCCCCAATACTTCTTCGGTCGCCCTCTACCTCTCCTCGAACCCACCACCGCCAACCGCTCACACCTCCTCACCGGGGTATCAAGGCTCCACCTTCGCACATGCCCGAACCATCTGAGTCTCACTTCCCACATCTTATCATCCACCGGCGCCATGCCCACCTCCTCCCGAATATCTTCATTCCTAATCGTATCTATCATAGTGTGCCCGCACATCCACCTAAGCATTCTCATCTATGCTAGCTTCATCCTCTGAATATGGGAGTTCTTAACCGGCCAACACTCTGCCCCATACAACATGGCCGGTCTAACCACAGCTCTATAAAACTTACCTTTATGTTTCGGTGGCACTTTCTTGTCACACAAGACTCCAGATGCAAGCCTTCACTTCGTCCAGCCCCCCCCCCTATACGACTTGTGACGTCCTCGCCGATCTCCCCGTCCTCCTGAATCACCGACCCGAGGCACTTGAAGCTAGCTCTCTTGGGGATGACCTGCGATCCAAGCCTCACGTCCCCACCTACCTCACTCGCCTCAGTGCTAAACTTGCACTCCAGATACTTAGTCTTTGACCTGCTCAATTTTGAAACCCTTAGACTCGAGGGTTTGTCTCCATACCTCCAGCCTCTTATTAACACCGACCCTCGTCTCATCAATCAGAACTATATCATCCGCAAATAACATACATCATGGCACATCCCCTTGAATATGGTGTGTTAGAGCATCCATCACCAAGGCAAATAGGAATGGGCTAAACATAGAGCCTTACCCCATAACAACCGGGAAATGCTATGAGTCGCCTCCCACGGTACTAACGTTAGTCTTAGCTCCATCATACATGTCCTTGATCGCTCTTATGTAGGCGACCGACACGCCCTTAGCCTCAAGCATCTCCAGAGGACCTCGTTAGGGACCTTGTCATATGCTTTCTCTAAGTCGATAAACACCATGTGCAGATCCTTCTTCTTATCCCTGAACTGTTCCACCAATATCCTAATAAGGTGGATAGCTTACGTGGTGGATCGACCCGGCATGGACCCAAACTGGTTGTCGGATATCGACGTCGTCTTCCTCACCCTCGCCTCAACCACCCTCTCCCAGACTTTCATAGTATGGCTTAGTAACTTGATGCCCCTATAGTTGTTACAACACTGGATATCACCTTTGTTCTTGTACAACGGTACCACTGTACTCTATCTCCACTCCCCCGACATCCTCTTCGTCCTAAAAAAAACATCGAACAACCCCGTCAACCACTCTAGTCATGCTCTACACACACACTTCCAAAACTTCACCGGAATTTCGTCCTGCCCGGTCGCTCTACCCCTACTCATCTTACACAAAGCCCCCACTACCTCCTCCACACTAATGCGCCTATAAAACCTAAAATACCGGAGACTCTCCGAATGCCCCAAAACCCCTAGCTCTATTTCTCGATCCCCCTCCTCGTTGAGAAGACCTCGGAAGTACGACTGCCATCTCTGCTTAATCTGAGACTCCCCCGTCAATACCCGACCATTCTCGTCCTTGATGCACCTTACTTGGTCTAAGTCCTGGGACTTCCTCTCCCACGCTTTAGCCAACTGAAATAACTTCCTGTCTCCGCCTTTTCCCCCAATTCCTCGTACAGACGACCAAACGCCGCATTCTTGGCCTCTGTGACCGCCAGTTTCGCCTACTTCCTCGCCACCTTGTACCTCTCTCTGTTCTCTCTCCTCTCCTCCCCACTGATGCTCCTTGCCAGCTTCGGATACGCTACCTTCTTCGCCTTCACTTTACTTTGGACTACATCATTCCACCACCAGCCGCCTTGATGCCTGCCAGAATAACCCTTCGATACCCCTAGCACCTCCCTCGCCGCCTCCCTTCCAATATAAAATTATAAAAAATACAAGAAAGTAAGACTGAAAGAATAAGGAAATGGAAATCATATTGATGATTGCACCTTTCTTCCAATAGAAAAGAACAAGATCTTCCATTGGCAAAGAATAATAAGAATATTAACAATTGAAAGTATTATTTTGTAATTTTCTTGACGGGGATATAAGATATGGAAAGGAAATTTCTACAATAGTACAATTCGTGATTGTTGTTCTCCCTATTTAATTCTGGCCCATTACTAGTGTTTAACACATTGATTTCCCATTATGTGGGTGATTTGCACGGGTAAAGTAATAATAGTCAATCGCACTTAATTAGGTATTCTGCGGTTTTCTTTCCATATTTGTAGCTATTCATGATCTTCCATCTCTGTGGCTGCCACTACCCATAATTACCAGCCCCGTACCTATTCTCACTTTCTTATCTAATAACCATGTTATTTTCGTAGACGATCCCGTAGGTATCACTCATATCTTCTCTGCTCATCATTCTTCTTAATTGTTTCAAATATATGAAACTTGTCATCATAATATTGGTTCAGAGGTGAGTTTATATTCTACGAACACAAAAAGTTATTTGTTATTATAAGTAAACTGTAAAAACTTACGCGCCATCAATGCACAACACAACTTAAACTCAGTCGCTAATGATGATTGCCTTTGGGTATGACCTTCGGTTGTCAGCGGCATGTCCTATATAGTACTCATACTCATTTCTTTTGTGGACAAAATAACATGATTTCGGTTGCCATGCTTCATCAATGATCGCTTTGATTAAATGGTTCAATTAAGTGTAGCAAATTCTCGTAACAAAGTTTGAGTACCCAAATATGTGACCTGTTTTGCGGACCCCTCCAATATAATGCTAACTCAATTTAGTGCCCCTATTCGTAATATAATGCTTTCTTAAGGTTGTTAGATCGATCATTTTTTTGGCTGTTAAACATTATTAGTTTTATGCATACTTCTCCTTCTAACATAGAGTTGTCAGTTCTGCCTTTGGGGATCCAAAGCATTGGATAATGGATTTTTTTTGGTTGATTTCGCACATATTAAGAAATTTATATTTTAGTATTAATTTACAATAAACTTGACCATATTAATCTAAGTTTGTTCATTAAAAATATAATAAATACTCCTAGACTCTTTACTCCAAGGGCAACTTTGAAAAAAAGAGATAATTCTTTCTTGAAATTAGAATAAATCAAATATTATGGACCATAAAAAAATATCAAAAAAGCAATTAAAGTGGACCAAAGAAAGTAGCTAGTAAAGAAAAAATTATGTTAAATGCAAGATGCAGAAGATACTAGTCATTTTTTAGATTCATAAGTCCAATTTCAACACTTACAAATAAAAATATTGTAAAAATTGCACGGGCCACCTATTTGGCCTTTCATATTAATCTGTACCCACGTTTTAAATTATTTTAATTAGTATACAAAGTTTAAACAATTTTGGGCAGTTTTCTCCTCTTTCTTCGTCTTCTTCGGATGACGGTGATTTTATATGGTGTGTGTGAATATATTTTAAGGTAGTTTACGATGTTTTATCGTGGTAAGCTGAAGTGGCACTTTATTTTTTACTATTGCTTGGGTTTCTTTTTCTTCTTTTCTTAATTGCAAAATGGGTTCGTTAGATTTTATTATTAACAAATAGATAATTGGGGTTAGATCTTGGCCTAACGTACCTGCAAAGTGTAATATTTGGTCTTAAGTATATCTAAAGTGCAATTTTTTTATTTCACACTTTTTTTGACTTAAGTGCAACAATCATTGGTTGCTTACATATACTCACTTCTATTTAATTAATGGGTAACCTGCAGTGCTGTTATATTTCGTTATTATTTGTTCATATATACTTGTTTGTTATCAACTCATCAAAAGGTCTTCTAATTTTCTCCTCCGCTACTGAATGATACAAATAAAACATATTAAGCATTTCTTTTTTGTTTCTACGCAGTTGTGTAATGTCATGCCATTTTGTCAAGAATAGGAAACTTTTACGAAATTTTTCAGCTGTTTCTTGAGTTTTTAAGATTCAATTAAAATGAAATATTTTTCTTTTCCAACCAATGAGGATAGAATTTATTTTCTATATAATAAATATAAAAAGGAAATATTTTTATCTAATAATAGTTAAACAACATACCGAACAGAGGTATGAGGCTGAATAATTGGCTTGGATCATAAATAGAGATGAAAGATTCAAGAATTGAGTAGATAGCGTGAAAGTAAAGTTGGTAGCTTGAGCAAATTAAAGGGCGAAAGTTTCAAAACTAGTGTTTGTGTTGTGGTCTTAAGTTTCAGTCACGACCTAATTTCGGAGTCGTGATGGTGCATGTCGTGAAACCAATCCAGCCACCTATCTATAACTAATCTAGATCCAGTTATCAAAAAAAATATCATTTTTCAATAAGTCTGGGAATAATAATAATAATAATAATAATAATAATAATAATAATAATAATAATAATAATAATAATAATTCTTTAGGTGAAGCAATTTATGAAAAATAAAACTCAAGTCCTACAATCCCAGATCCACTGTCACACAGTCATGCGCTGCTAATACATCCACTGTCACACAGTCATGCGCTGCTAATACATAATATAACTAAAAGAGGAATAACCAACATAGTCTGAAAATAAAACAACGACAGGTAGAATAGGAAAGAGATGACGAGATCACGGATGCCAGCTACTCGACAACTCTGATGGAAACTGTCAGCTACTCAATGACCAGAGCCGAGTCCCGATGTACCTGGATTTGCACACAAGGTGCTGGGGGTAACGTGAGTACACAACTCAGAAGTAACGAACCCAAACTATGGGCTGAGAGGTAGTGACGGACTAAACCTCAGATTTTTCAATAAGCAGTGTACAGAAATTAGACATGCTAATAGTTTATCAGAAATCGAACAAGATATGCCAAGTAAACCCAGTATACTCTACATGCCAATATATGAATGTATGAAACCAGTGTGGGAATGCACACAGTGCTCACAACTCTCACACAGCAGTCTACTCAGTACCGTATATGACTCTCAGGCCCAGGGAAGATCCATCCTGGAATGTACATAATCATCAATGGCCGTAGTCACTCAGTACTGAGGAAAAGGCCAATCCAGCCCCACGGAGAAGATCCATCTCCGGAATACAACACTCGGACAAGATCTATGTCCAGGGAAGATCCATCTGTCACATATTATCAACTTCGGACAAGATCCATGTCCAGGGAAGATCCATCCCTCAATATATGTGCGCTCACTGAGGGTGTAAAGACTCCGGAGGGGCTCCTATAAGCCCAAGCGCTATATCAAGCCAACGAAGGCATGATTTCAGTATCGCTGCAGTGTGCAGTCCGATCTCATAACTGTCTCAATAACAGGCCCTCGTCCTCACTCAGTCAATACTTTCCAGTCTCACTCATATGGCTCAAAGATGTATAAATCAGCCCAAACGATGATAAATATGCATATAATTAACAATTTCTGAGACTGGGGCATGAAATGATATGTTATAACAAGCTGAGTATATGAAATCAACTAACCACAAGCGGAGACAGTAATAGACGACCACTCGGGTCTCAGCATGTTCGGCGTGAAGCCTTTGCATTTATACTTAACATGATTTTCAACATGTTCACATTTACCACATGATAGAAGTGCGAATATCAATCTGTAATAACTACTAGACGGTGCCATGGGATGAGCCAGGCCACAAATACTCGGTGCACGCCCGCACACCCGTCACTTGGCATGTGCGTCACCTCAATTATAGTCATCAATCATATAGTTCGGGTTTCGAACCCTCAGAACCAAGTTTGAAAACGTTACTTACCTCAAAACCGGCTAAAATACTACTCCGCAGTGCCCTTGCCTCTAAATTCGGCCTCCGAGTGCTCCAAATATACCAACAATCAGATTTGTACTATTATAATATGCCAAGGAATGAAACCCAATCAAAACTTATCAAAAATACTCAAAAATTCCGAAATTGGTCAAACCCGACCCCCGGGCCCACGCCTCGGAATTCGATAAAATTTATATCACAAGAATCTTCATCCTCCCACGAGTTTATACATACCAAGAAAACTGAAATCGGAGTCCAAACAGCCCCTCAAATCACCCCTAGAAGGTCTCTTAATCTCAAGCCCTAATCACCCATTTTGCACTGATGTTTCCCTAATTTTTCACCATTAATCTGACCTTTAGTGACATTTAAACGAGTTTTGAGTCCAAAAACCTTACCTCAATGAAGAACTATCGAATTCCCTCTTCAAAAACCCTTCAAAGCTTCAAACCCAGATGAAATATTGAGAAAGATGGCTCAAATTCGTGAAGGCATGTTTTTATACTCTCTAAACAGTGATTCTGCACCTACGACCACATAAGTGCACCTGCGGACCCACACCTGCGGTCCCAGGTCCGCACTTGCGAAGAACCCACAAAATCTCGGCCTCCGCACCTGCGATCTTCCACTGAACCTCCCAAAATCCGCATCTGCGGAGCTCTGCTCGCTCTTGCGGGCCCGCACCTGCGGTCCAACTTTCGCAGGTGCGGTTATAGCAGCAGCTGAAGCTGCATTTTACCAAGTCCAAAATCCCCGTTCACCATCCGAAATCAATCCCGGGCCCCTCAAGACCCCAACCAAATATACCAACACATCATAAATGATCATTCGAACTTAGTCGAGCCTTCAAAACATCAAAAACAACATCAAAACCCCCAAAAACTCATCGAATTCAAGCCTATGAACTTTGAAATTTCTAAATTCCACCAACGATGCCGAAACTACCGAAAACAACTCTGATTGGCCTAAAATTTTGCAGACATAACCAAAATGGCATTACAAACCTGTTCCAATTTTTGGAATTCCAATCCGACCCCGATAGCCTATTTTCCACTGCCGATCGAAAATCGCCAATAACTAACTTTCGCCAATTCAAGCTTAATTCTACACCGGACATCACAAAAATATTCCGAACACACTCCTAAGTCCCAAATCACCTAACGAAGCTATCCGGACCATAAAATCTGCATTTCGAGGTCGTTTACCAGTAAGTCAACTCTCGGTTGATTTTTCCCTCTTTAAGTCTATTTTTAAACACTAAATGGCTAAACTCTCACTACTACCATTCCGATTTCGAGCCTACCAACTCTAACACATCAAGAACAGTATAACCAACCTATGCCAAGGCAATAATAGGAATAACGGTGCGAATTTTACGGAACGACCGACCGGGTCGTTACATTCTCCCCCACTTAAACATACGTTTGTCCTCGAACGTGCCTAGAGTTGTTCCAAACACCACCAAAAATTGTTGTGTAACCTACCATGCACATATTCAGAGGAGATTCCACGTCACCTTACCCCATATAGGTCTAATAGCACAACACAATTGAAATTGCGAAGTCCGATCCTGACCCATAAACCTTAAAACTAAATTTCCACTTCTGAGTCCATTCACAAGATCAAATTTCCACGACTATAAGCTGAAATAGTCTGAACACGCTGTATCAAGCCATATCCGCAACACAAGATGTAATCATATAATATACCACATGACTCAACCACCCATAGCGATGACTCCTAATCACAATATCTGTTTATAACAACCCAATACCGGTAATAACCTCTTATCAAGCAATGCCTCGCTCTAACACTTCCATATAATGCCAATGATGGAAGAACACGTAGAAGACAACAACCATTCGTCCGATCGACATCAATACGATCCAGAGCCATAACTTGTGCAACTCGTGCACTCAATAACAACATCCCAAAAGCTCAATTCATAAATAGAAGATTCGCACGAGCGGACTATCCTGCCATTAACAATTACCATCACAGCATCATGCTAAAAGCTGGCATACACCGAAAATTAGAACACAATAATCTGACACCAAGGAGCATACCTCTACATAACTCTGCTACAATGCGTGATCCCATCCAATGCTAGTTCACATGAAATACTGCAAGCCACCTTGCTTAGAATCAATAACCATGCAAACTTCGACATCAAAGACTCAAAGTGCATTGTCATAACCACGTGGATATCGGACGATACCACGCCACTCAAACCATCAAGAACATAACCAATACGTCTCCATTCCGCAACACACAATTACTTACCTTACTCAAATATCGCTATAAAGCCCAGATAGGACCGCAACTTATGCACATATAACCAACAATCACCACTCCTCAAAACACTGAAAGGTAACTCATAGGTCACTCCAAAACACAAATAAGCTCAATGACCATCGAATGGTACACCCCTCAACAATAGCAATTCGGAGTCAACAATTCCGACTCGGTGCAGAACGCACACCCATACTGGCCTACCAATAACTCTAAGTCAACTCTAGGCACCCACAACAGGTAGATAGCTCTCCAAAAGTTTATAATGACTGAATCATGGCAGATACTAACACCTAACTAGCTTTGCTCGCATCTCCACGGTCTACAACCACAAAATATCTTGTTCATGGGAACTCCCAGTCTCAAAATCCATAAAGCGCACCAACTACCATATCTGATCCCAACTCCACCGCTCGAATATATAACACACCTCTAATACTCAATCATCCCACGAGGGATACTCATATAATCTTTCAATGCCACGAAGAAAACTTGAATATCAACAGTCGGTCCAACGAATAGCGTCGCAATACCAATGAAGTACCCTTAACTCAAACACATTGTCATTTATGAATTGTATACCCTCATCAAGCCACACCAATTAGTGATGTCCTCTACCTAGTCATCTGAAACTGCCCATGCTGCCTAAGAATTTATGACCTTCCTCCTAAAACTGAACTGTGACCTCACACATGCAAATCTCAACTCTACACAACATATTGCATACACCCTGCCATCCTATGATAAATATGAGAACTTTATAATCCCTTCAAATCCATAAGCAACTACGTACTCAACTAGCCAAGAAATTTTTATTTGATCCCATCCAGAGGCAAAATCACTATACGTCACTTGTTCCTCACGCCAGAAGAAAATACATACCTCTAGCCGTGATAGGAACCATCAAGAACTCTTCGAACCCCATATGTACAACACCAACCCGTCAGGACTGCATCCTACTAACTCAACCAAGCTATGTGTTCCGCCAAGTCCTAAGAGAATTGCTAAGAAACACCTGTAATAATTCATTACCTCATAAACACCCAAAGAACTAATTATATCCCTTACCATACCGATCCAACCTACTACCAGGCTGTCCTATTTATTCAAGTCCCTTCTGACTTACCTTCGAATTGATGCTTCTTCTTACCATGATAATGCAATTCTCAATCTAGACTCACCGCACGAAACCCAAGCTTAAAACTATACCGTCTAAGGCTCATAAGCCGCTGGATACTCTCTCAAATACCCCAACAAGCACCACATTAAAAATACTTACCCTGAAGAGACTTCCTGCGAATCTAAAGTCATTACCTTCACCTTCCTAATACTAATATGTCGAATCCATGATAAGGTAGAAATGCCACAAGTCTTGACACCCTCCAACGTAAACCTCAGTTTCTAGAAAAATATACCTCTTGAAGATCCCCAATTGTTACGTATAACCTTGAATCCATCAGAACCATTCTCGAGAGCCTTCCACTCTACACAAATCTCAATTACACTGACCAAGAAAATAGAATGACCTGACCCCGCTTGCAAACCACGTACTAGAAAAGTAATCCACACATTGAAGCAACAAGCAAACTCATACACTGCACACACTACACCTTCAAGCACAACTCAATTGTTCAACAAATTCCATTACCCATGAAGTACATTACAACCGGTATCGAAGAAATTTCCGTTACTCGAGTCATTCCTAGACTCCACCGCTGCAGGTCATAGATGATTCACCAATATACCTCGAACCGAAACCAATACAACACATAATCGTGTAATCAACTTATCATTAGCGGACTCCCCCACTTGGCTCAAAACCAACGACCAAGACAAACAATAACTCGCAATGCCCATACGCTATCACTGCCACCATACTGTGGTGAGATTCGACTAGATCCTTCATACGCTCATATGACCCAAATCATCTAACCCTCAAATCGTATGTCAATCTCGCATTCACCATTGAAATGGTCATGCCAACTTCCACAAGCGATCTAAACTTAAATTACAACATACCTCATTTACTTGTAGAAGAGAACTTCCTACAGATCAACATAAGGACCACACACCTCTGGACAACCCGCAGGGGATACCCCTGCCTGCTTAGCCTCAAAATGATATCTCTCTATACACTTCCGAAGATCATAGCTATTACTCAATTTCTTTACCCTCCTACATTAGAACATAACCACTGCCTACCCTCGAGACATCTCATTAAGCGGTATAAGAACCTGAGGCTCATGGCAATACTAACACTGGGGCTGTGGTCAAGGAAATCTTGAGCTTCTGGAAGCTCTACTCACACTCGTCTGACCACATGGATACCTTCACTGGACACCACGTGTCCCAAGAATGCTACTGAACTGAGCCAAAAGTTCACACATGGAGAACTTCGCACAAGGATTCTCCTCCCTATATCCTTGTAATACCATAATGAATTGCTGACTATGCTACTCCTGGCTACGCGAGTATGCCAGGATGTCATCCATGAACACAATAACAAGGGAGTTATAACACAGCTGCATGCACAGTTAATCAATTACATGAACGCTGCTGGGACATTGGTCAGCTCAAAAGACATCACAAGAACTCAGAACATGACAGGAAAACCCACTTTACTCCACAACTAAACTACACGAGAGGTCCTTCAATACTCATAACTTGAAGCCATATTCTAACTCAATATCGAAGTCAAATAATCAATGTCCTTGCCACATCTCCCGCTACTCTATCCTTGTCACAATCACACAACCTGAACACATCTAACTATCACCCACACTCACCACGTAGTCATCTACTAACAAGGTTCCATAAATAAGGACACAAACGGACATATAAGTCCCCCAACACATGTGCTTACACAACCGAAATCTCAGCACTCAAGCCACAGACAAAAATATGGCCTCAAGTCCTTCCGACTGGCCCGTTATTACACATGTTAAAAATCACATCTCACCCATGGAATTCACAAGCCGCCGACGCACAATTGATACCAAGCGCTCACGTGCGCATTCGAATACATGAAAGGAATTCAAAGAGTTACGCTTTTTGATGAATAAAATGGATTCGCACCACAAGAATTCAACAATGTGGAATGTTTCCTAAGGGTTCTGTAGCCTCTCGAAGATAAGTACAGACGTCTTCGAACTGATCCGCAAGACTCTACTAAACCTACTCATGATTGGTGAGACCCATTTAACCTAGAGCTCTGATACCAACTTGTCACGACCCAATTTTGGAGTCGTGATGGAGCCTGTCGTGGAACCAGGCCAACCACCTATCTATAACTAATCTAGATCCTGTTATCAAAGAAAATATCATATTTCAATAAGTTCGGGGATAATAATAATAACAATAATAATAATAATTCTGTAGTTGAAGCAATTTATGAAAAATAAAACCCAAGTCCTACAATCCCAGATCTAGTGTCACACAGTCATGCGCTGCTAATACATCCACTGTCACACAGTCATGCGTTTCTAATACATAATATAACTAAAAGAGGAATAACCAACATAGTCTGAAAATAAAAAAATGATAGGTAGAATAGGAAAGAGATGACGAGATCACGGATGCCAGCTGCTACCTCGACAACTCTGATGGAAACTGTCAGCTACTTAATGACCAGAGCCGAGTCCCGATGTACCTAGATCTGCACACAAGGTGTAAGGGGTAACGTGAGTACACCAACTCAGAAGTAACAAACCCAAACTATGGGTTTAGAGGTAGTGACAGACTAAACTATGGGTTTCAATAAGCGGTGTACAGAAATTAGACATGCTAACAGTTTATTAGAAATCGAACAAGATATGCCAAGCAAACCCAGTATACACTACATGCCAATATATGAATGTATGAAACCAGTGTGGGAATGCACAAAGTGCTCACAACTCTCACACAGCAGTCTACTCAGTACCGTATATGGCTCTCAGGCCCAAGGAAGATCCATCCCGGAATGTTCATAATCATTGATGACCGTAGTCACTAAATACTGAGGAAAAGGCCAATCCAGCCCCACGGAGAAGATCCATCTCCGGAATACAACACTCGGACAAGATCCATGTCCAGGGAAGATCTATCCCTCACATATTTTCAACTTCGTACAAGATCCATGTCTAGAGAAGATCCATCCCTCAATATCTGTGCGCTCACTAGGGGTGTAAAGACTCCGGAGGGACTCCTATAATCCCAAGCGCTATATCAAGCCAACAACTGCATGATTTCAGTATCGCTGCGGTGTGTAGTCCGATCTCATAACTGTCTCAATAACAGGCCCTCGGCCTCACTCAGTCATTACTTTACAGTCTCACTCATATGGCTCACAGATGTATAAATCAGCCGAAACGATGATAAATATGCATATAATTAACAATTTCTAAGACTGGGGCATGAAATGATATGCTATAACAAGATGAGTGTATGAAATAAACTAATCACAAGAGGAGACAGTAATAGACGACCACTCGGGTCTCAGCATGTTCAGCGTGAAGCCTTTGCATTTATAGTTAACATGATTTTCAACAGGTTCACATTTACCACATGATAGAAGTGCTAATATCAATCTGTAATAGCTACTAGACGGTTCCATGGGATGAGCCAGACCACAAATACTCGGTGCACACTCGCACGCCCGTCACTTGCCATGTGCGTCACCTCAATTATAGTCATCAATCATATAGTTCGGGGTTTCGAACCCTCAGAACCAAGTTTGGAAACGTTACTTACCTCAAAACCGGCTAAAATACTACTCTGCAGTGCCCTTGCCTCTAAATTCAGACTCCGAGTGCTCCAAATCTTCCAACAATCAGATTTGTACCATTATAATATGCCAAGGAATGAAACCCAATCGAAATTTATCAAAAATACTAAAAAATTCCGAAATAGGTCAAACCTGACCCCCGGGCCCACGCCTCGAAATTCGATACAATTTACACCACATGAATCCTCATCCTCCCACGAGTCTATACATACCAAGAACACTGAAATCGGAGTCCAAATGGCCCTTCAAATCACCCTAGAAGGTCTCTTAATCCCAAGCCCTAATCACCCATTTTGCACCGATTTATCCCTAATTATTCACCATTAATCCAACCTTTAGTCACATATAAACGAGTTTAGAGTCCAAAAACCTTACCTCAATGAAGAACTATCGAATTCCCTCTTCAAAAATCCTTCAAAGCTTCAAACCCGGATGAAATATTGAGAAAGATGGCTCAAATTCGCGAAGGCATGTTTTTATACTCTCTGAACAGTGATCTGCGGCCACATACTCGCACCTGCGGACCCGCACATGCAGTCCCAGGTCTGCACCTGCGAAGAACCCACAAAATCTCGGCCTCCGCACCTGCGCCCCCTTCTCTGCTCCTGCGATCTTCCACTGAACCTCCCAAAATCCGCATATGCGGAGCTCTGCTCGCTCCTGCGGGCCTGCACCTGCGGTCGAACTTACGCAGGTGCGGTTACACCAGCACCTGCAGCTGAAGTTGCATTTTACCATGTCCAAAATCCCCGTTCACCATCCGAAATCAATCCCAAGCCCCTTGGGACCCCAACCAAATATACCAACACATCTTAAATGATAATTCAAACTTAGTCGAGCCTTCGAAACATCAAAAACAACATCAAAACCTTCACAAACTCATCGAATTCAAGCCTATGAATTTTGAAATTTCTAAATTCCACCAACAATGCCGAAACTACCCAAAACAACTCTGATTGGCCTGAAATTTTGCAGACATAACCAAAATGGTATTAGAAACCTGTTCCAATTTTTGGAATTCCATTCCGACCCCAATAGCCTATTTTCCACTGCCGATCGTAAATTGCCAAAAACTAACTTTCGCTAATTCAAGCCTAATTCTACACCGGACATCACAAAAATATTCCGAACACACTCCTAAGTCCCAAATCACCTAACGAGGCTATTTGAACCATAAAATTCGCATTTCGAGGTCGTTTACCAGTAAGTCAACTCTCGGTTGATTTTTCCCACTTTAAGGCTATTTTTAAAGACTAAATGGCTAAACTCTCACTACAACCATTCTGATTCCGAGTCTACCAACTCTAACACATCAAGAACAGTATAACCAACATATGCCAAGGAAATAACAGGAATAATGGTGCAAATTCTACGGAATGACCGACCGGTCGTTACAGTTTCTTGGCCTTGTGTTCTAATAGTAACCACGAGAAGTAAGCGAGAAACATAGCTCTACTCTTGTCGGGACAGAGCATTCTATCTTATCTTATTGTATACGGTTAAAATAGAGTATGTTCGATTTTATAAACTCGAGGAATTTCCTCGAGAATAAGCTCATGACGGACCAAGCTCGAGCTAGAAGACATGAAGATCGAAGTGCTCGTTGAAGATCGATACCGAGCATCACCAATATCGAGTGAGGCATAGTAACAGAATGACGAGATATTTGCAATCGGTCAAAGATACGACACGTATCGCGGGGCAGGTCGAATCAGGTAGTTATTGACACCTCATGGGAATAGTTTCCTATATTAGAATTGTACCTTATTTAGGATTCCTCTACTATATAAATAGGGATCCCAGTCATTTGTAAGAACCATCACTCAATGATTGTGATATACATGTTGCTCTATTTCTTTTATTGTTTACTTTTATTCGCTATTGTTCTTTATTGTTCTTACAACTTGATCTCGAGACTATCCTGAATCGAGGTCGATACATTGCTACAACATTGGTTTGATCTATATTGACATTCAATTTATCTATTTAATTCATCAGTCATCAATTGGTATTGAATTAGATCACGTATCCTTAAAACCACAATACAAGTTTAATTGTTACTGTAACGACCCAGACGAGTTTGAGAGTTAGTGCCCCGATTCCCTAATAACTATTTTCCCCACGTTTGTTGCTGCTTTTCGGACTTGCCGGAGTGGTTATTTGTGGATTTCGATAAGCTTTAGGACACATAGTCCCTAACTGTGAGTTTAAGGCTTAGAAATCGGACCGTAGTTGAAACTGTGCGGAGATGGATTCGAAATGAAAATTTGTCGACTCTGCTCGCTCCGTTGAGTGATTTTAGGGTTAGGAGCACGTCCGGAATGTGTTTTCGGTGTCTGTAGTGGATTTAGGCTTAAATGGCAAAAGTTAGAATTTCAGCAATTTCGACCGATAGGTGAAATTTTGATATCGGGATCAGAATGAGATTCCGGAAGTGGAAGCAGGTCGGTAGTGGCATTTATGACCTGTGTGCAAATTTGAGGTCATTCAGATTAGTTTTGACGTGTTCCGGTATCGTTTGTGGATTTTTGAAAAATGTTAAGTTCCTAGGCTTGAATTCATGTTTAATTCGCGTTTTTGGTGTTATGTGATGCGGTTTGAAGGCTCGACTAAGTACCAGTGGTGTTATATGAATTATTGGTAGGTTTGGTTGAGGTCCTGGGGGCCTCGGGTGTGTTTCGGATGCTCAATGGGAAGATTTTAGACTTAAGCAAAAAGCTGAAGTTGTTGGTTCTGGTTCGCACCTGCGGAAGGGGAGCCACAGGTGCGGTAGGCGATGCGCAGATGCAGATTTGGCTAAGGTCGGCTGGGCTCGCAGATGCGGCTAGGAAACCGCACATGCGACCCATAGACCGCAGATGCGGCCCCAACCCAATTAATGAATTTTCGCACCTGCGATGCCATTTCCGCAGGTGCTGAACCGCATGCGCGGCCCAATTGACCGCAGAAGCGGAGATCGCTGGTCAGAAATATCAAAGTCGAGGGTTTGAATTTCATAACTTCTAAAAACGATTTGGAGCTCGGGAATAGGCGATTTTGGGTGGATTTTGAAGAGGAGATCAATAGGTAATGGTTCCTAATCTTATTTCACTTGTATTTCATTAATCTATAATGAGTTCTTTAATCTAATCAAGGAATATGAGTGGAAAATTAGAAAAATGGGAGAGAAGTTCGCCAATTGAAAATCCGAGAATTTAATGGGATTTTGACGTCGGATTTTGATGATTCTTGTTTGAGTGTGTTCGTGAGTGAATGAGTGTTATAAATTGGTAACTTTCACTTGATTCCAAGACTGGGCCCGGGGGACTTTTTGGAGTGATTTTCCTAATTTCGCGTATTAGCTTCGAATTAATTAGTTAGATTAATTTCTACTTGTGATTAGATGAACTGTCTAAATTGATGTCTATATGTTTACCTATTAAATTAGGGAAGCATGCCTATATGTTTACCTATTAAATTGCCTATTTGACACTCTGTGCGCCATGTTTAGATAGTTTTCCCTGCTTTCCTACCTGTGATTAGATGAACTATCTAAATTGATGTCTATCTGTTATTCTTTTCGCATTGCATATTTAAATTGGGGACTACATACGTATTCTGGGAGATCCTCCCCTCCCATGCGCTGCACATTCATTTTGGGGAGTACGGACGTATTCTGGGAGATCCCTCATGTACTGCATAATCTTTTGGAACTACGGGACGGTATCCCAGGACATTCCACTTTGTGATACGTTATGCTAAGCTGAGGGATCTGTTTAACCAAAGAATTAGATCCTTTGACCAAAGTTGTTTTTAAGAAGAACACGAGTTTCTGATAACCAAGGTAGAACTAATAATTTTAAGTAAATATGTAAAAGGAAAACAATAAGATGCACGAAAGGTAAATGTATTGCAATAGTGGTTCGAATGTGTCTTACAAGTTACATTTTCTTCCTTTATATAAGGAATTGCTTAATATAGCGTCTACCATTTTCAGTGATTGAGCATTAAGGACTAATTATGGCATTAATGTAACCCTACAATGAGTAACCGTAACTGTTGCGTGAAGGTTGTGCAACGTGTGGCTCATTAATTGAAGATCTCTGAATCTGCCCTTTATTCTGCCCGAATTCATTCTGACCATGTCTCTTCATCTTCTCAATCAGGTTGAGATTCCTGTAGCTAATTACCTCGTGGGTATGTTGTGTCGTGCCTATTTTCTTCGTACCTCTTCATAGAGTCCTCTCCAGCTGTCGTGTTTTCATTGTTCCACATAGACTGCTGAGTCATCAAGAATTACTACACATGTGAAGCTCTTTTTTACCAATACAGATAGTCCCCCCACTTACAATTTATTTAGCGATTAATATTTGGTAAGCGGATACTCATTTATGGCGGTAATATTTTTCTGCCGCTTCACTCGAAAAATTGCATCCATCCCTGAGCGTTAGCATCGCTTATCACTTCCATTTAATGCTTGTGCCACGTGGCATTCCCGGATTGGTTATGCAATTATTCAGCGCCTTTTAGGGCTTTTTGCGGCCGCATCAGTCACGAAGTGACACCTTCAATTATGACTTTCACATCATTATTTTTTTCCCATTTTTGACGGTTTCCTTCGAGTATAAATACCCCTTTTCCTTTCTTACTTTCACGAAAAACTTCTAACTTTCAAACTTTATTTGTAAAGAACTTTTTCTTGTCTTTGTAAATATGTCTTCTTCAAACCAATCTAAGAGAGTCACAAATGTAGATGATATGACTCCCTCTTCTGCTCCGACGCGGAGTAGGAAAGGCGGAAGGCTGAGGAGTTTAGGTTCTACTCCTTCCTGGGGTTCTTCCTCTTCTCAAGTT
>ML266807.1:5071-27743 GCA_005239495.1 Nicotiana undulata | reverse complement strand
TCCCCCCCTTCTTCTAGGTTTTTATCTTCTCCGAGGGCTAGGGCTTCTAGATCTTCGTCTAAAGGTAGAGAACACAGTGAACCTTTGCGTAAACCGAGGATCAATGAAATAGTACCCGCGGAATTCTCTTTTAATAGGGATAGTCAGGCCCTTAAAGATCAGCTTTCTTCATTGTCGTCTCTTGACAGTGCTGACAAGTATCCTACCCAGATTACTGAAGGTTTGATACCTCTTGTTCGCAGGGACTATTATTGGAAGTCCGATTATCCTGTTGTCGTTCCCAATAGTAATCAAAGAATAATCTCTTACAAAACTGGATATTATTTTGTTTATACATGTCCCTTCATATTAGGATTCAAGCCTCCCATCGACCCGATTATCATCGAGTTCTGTCGATTCTTTAAAATTTGCTTGGGACAAATCGGTCCTCTCGTGTGGCGAGTTGTTGCATGTCTTAGATACTTAGCTGATTTAGCTTCAGTCCCTTTCACCTTTCACCATCTCATTCACCTCTATTCTCCCATGTTGTTCCGCCAGGGAGTTTTTACTCTCGCGGCTAGGAGTAAGAGAGTGTTAGTGACTCCTGAGGATGATAAAGATCGAGGTTGGTTTCTTTGGTATGTTGATGTTCCTACTGCTGGTTTAGTAGGCGAAGAAAATCTTCCTTTCCCTGAGAAGTGGAATCTTGCACGTGAGTACATGTTTGCTCACATTCCTTGCTTTTTGTTTTAGATATTTTATCAATACCGTAATTGTTTCTTTCCTTTATAGAAATCATGGGAACCATCGAGCATGTCTCTAGTTTCTGAGATTGGGTAGAAAACCTTTTGTTAACCGCTCCGTTAGAAGAACGTTCATGGAAGTACCTCTCCGGGAGGTTTGGTTGTAGAGTTAAGACTCAAGGTAAGTGAAGTTTTTGTTTTTACTTCTTCCCTCCTTTGAGCTTTATTTGACCCTTTTCTTTTGACATGGTTTCCTGCTCGTGGAGTTTCTACTCCAAAATTGTCCTTGGCAAAGGCCCAGGAGATCATTTCAAGCTCCTCTTCCTCAAAGAGAAAAGCAAGTGGGTCAAGGACCTTGGAAGAGGAATAGGAAGAGGAGGGCTTTTTAATCCATATGTCACATAGAAGGAAGGTGGTCTCTAACGACGAGTCTGCACCTGCCATTGATCCTTCCATGCCTGAAGCTGAATTTTCTGCCCCTGAGGACGCTACTCCCTCTCCCGTGTGTGAATCTGTTGATCTCCGGTTCCGTGAAGGTTTCAGTTCTGTTGCTGATGAAGCTCCCCTGGCTATTTTCTCTTCTTCTACTCTTAGAGAAATTCCCTCTACTGCTTCCGTTATTACTCCTTCTCCCATGGCTATTCCTGCTCCTGTCGTTGCTCCATCCATGGCTCTTTCTGCCCCTCAGACTTCCTTGCCCGTGGCTCCCGCATCTGTTCCTGATTCCATGCCTTCTGTTGCAGAAGTAGGGTCTTCTAGCAGGGGGAAGATGAGGAAGGTGATGACACAAGTTCCAGCAGTGGGCAGCCTCTTTAAAAAGTCTGTCCAGCTTGATGTATGGCTGAAATCGTTAATAGGTCCGACTGAGAAAGCTAAGCTGGACAGCCATAGTTCCCTTACATGGGCTAATGAGATCCTGCATACCTCTTTAAAGGTAAAATATACTTTATTTCGTTCATTCTTGTATACGTTTTTGCCGTATCTAATTGATTTCCTTTTGTAGATCAATCTTATAGGCACGGAGCTTATGAAGAGGGTTTCCCACTCGGAACAGGAAGTAAAGGAGTTACGTGCTGAAGCAGATAATTGGAAAGAGTAGTATTAAATCTTACAACTCGACATGGAAGTTGTGGAAGAAGACAAATGTACCTTGGAGAAGCAAGTGAATGTCATGACGGCAGAGTTGGCCATTGAGAAGGCATCTTCTGATCAGGCAGGCAAGGATAAGAATGTCCTAGAGTCCTCATTCGCAGAGCAGTTGTCCCGTGCCTCTGAAGAAATCAGGAGCTTGAAGGCCTTATTGGACCAGAAGGAGGAGTATTCGGGAAAACTTGTGCAGTCTCTTACTCAGGCCCAGGAGGATCTCCGTAACTCTGTGGAGAAAGTTCAATTCCTGGAAAGGTCTCTCGCTCCTTTAAGGGCTTCTCATGATGTTGTCGTGGCCGAGAGGGATGAATTAAGAGCTGAAGTTAAGCTGTGGGAGAAAGATTACGAAGCTCTGGAAGACAAGGCAGCCGTCAATGTCAGTTGGGCGTATATGAACTCTCCTCTCGACACATTGACTGAAATGAGCCAAGAGGGTTTTGACCTTAAAGCTGAAATTGCAAAAACCAAGGAGACCATTAAGAAGTCTCAACAAGGCCAAAATATCTATTCGCCTGAAGGTGAGGTTCCTGCTGCTCAAGTCTCTTCATCCCAGGTTGCTCCTCCTGCCAGTGAAATCAACCCCCCCGTCTGAAGAAGTTTAAGATCTTGGTTCCTCTTTTTTTTTCAATTGATGGTTACCCCCAGTCCCATCGGGGGTAAGTTTGGATCCTTTAAGTCCCAATTGACAAATTAGGGGCACCCAATGTAAAAATCTAAATACGGATAAAACTAAGTTAATACTTAGTTTATTTTGCTGTTTAATATATTAATGCAAGTATGACTTTTATTTCTGTTGAGTTTTTGTTTCACTCTTTAAGTCTTTTGCGTGCTTTTTTTTAGGTTTAAGTTTTACCTCTGAGTTTTGCATATACAATGCTTAGATTATCCGTATATTTTCTTAGTAGGCACGGTTTGTGAAAGAGGGCCCTTTTTGATCGACACTTAATGAAGAAGACGTCTCAACTTCATAATGGTGTAAAGATGCAATAGAGAGATTTTCACATGTTTCTTTTTAACAATATTTTTAAAGAAAGTTTTTGTGTTGAACTTTCATAACATTTCACATGTGTTTGTGTATCGTCTAAAACTCATGTTGCAACTATTTTCTTTTAACAGGTTTGATTGATATAAACTTGTATTTCGTAACTGTTTTTCTTGTGTAACAGTTTTTTCGAGTTAATACAAGGGAATAACTGTTTTTTTGTTTGTAACAGTTTTTATAAAGGTATGGGTTTTTACCCCTAACTGTTTTTATTGACAACAGTTTTTAATAAATACGAGGGTGATGCTTTCTCATTCGTAACTGTTTTTTGTTGACAACGGTTTTTTGAATAGGTACAAGGATAATGATTTTTCATCCGTAACTGTTTTTATTGATAACTGTTTTCTGTATGAGTACAAAGATTTCATAACTGTTTTTGGTTACAATAGTTTTCTGAATAAGTACAAAGATATGCATTTCTCCCTTGTAACTAATATTTTGCCTTTTAACCCGAACATTCGTTTACATCTACGGACATGTTCGAAGGTTTTTTGAATCAAGCTTTGTGTCTTGAGTCTTTGGCTCTTTTGATTCTGCTTGTATCACTTGACTTGTTGGGATGATGGATCTTCAGGCTCGAGCTTTGACTTTTTGATAGTCTTTCACGCTTCGTCTTTTCCTTCCACACTGTATAGTCCCCCAGGTGTTTGAGCTTTGAAGAATGAAATCTCGAGCACTTGACTAATCCTTCCTTGTGGTCCTTTTTCCTGAAAAGGAAAAACATACGGGACTCGAAGGTATATAGTTTTTAGATGATGACTGCTTAACCCTTTAAAACATCTATCAGAAAGTGTAACCCTAGACCGGGAATTCAGTTACTTCCTCGCGTCTTTGCAGGTCTAATATCGTCATCTTGTGATGGGTTAGCTCTTTGTCTATCATCTAAAACAGTTAATAAAATTTTAACTGTACAAATGTAAAATCGAACGTAGTGATACCTGACCGGGGGTATTCTTTTCCTTAGAAGTAATACTTCTTTAGGTAAGATCCTGCCATCCATGGCTTCCAGCTCATAAGCGTATTTCCATGCGATGCCTCAGACTTTGTAGGGTCCTTCCCAATTTGGATTCAGCTATCCCGCACAAGCTTCTTTTGTTGACTGGAAGACCTTTTTTAGAACAAAGTCCCCAATTTTGAAATATTTGAGGTGAGCTTTTTGGTTGTAATATCGTTCTATGATTTGTTTTTGAGCTGCCATAAGTATTAGCGCAGCTTCTCTTCTTTGCTCGAGCAAGTCCAGATTGATCCTTAACTCATCGTTGTTTGCATCCTCCGTGGCTGTTGTAAACCTTATTCTTGGTTCGACAATCTCCACCGGTATTAAAGCTTCTGAGCCATAAACAAGCGTGAATGGAGTTTCTCCCGTAGCTGTTTTTGAAGTCGTTTTGTAAGCCCATAGCACTGCCGGTAATTCATCAGGCCAATTCCCTTGGCTTTCTCCAACCGTTTCTTTAGGTTGTTGACGATGACTTTTTTTGTCATTTCAGCTTACCCATTAGCCACGGGGTGATATGGTGATAAAGTGATTCACTTGATTTGCCTACTTTCGAAGAATTCTATGATTTGAGAGCCTATGAATTGTGGGCCATTATCACATACGATCTCCTTCGGTATTCCAAAGCGGCATATTATGTTTCGCCATATGAAGCTTTTCACTTCTTTTTCTCGCACATGTTTCAAAGTTTCTGCCTCCACCCATTTTGTGAAATAGTTAGTTAACATGAGTAAGAATCGTACCTTTCATTTAGATGAGGGAAGGGGTCCTACTATGTCCATCCCTCATTTCATGAACGGCCATGGCGACATCACTAGGTGCAATAGTTCTGATGGTCGATGCATGTTGTTAGCAAATCGTTTGCATTTGTCGCATTTAGATACGAAGCTTTCAACCTCTTCCTCCATCTTGAGCCTATAGTACCCTGCTCTGATTAGGGTTTTGACTAAGGATCTCGCCCCTGCATGATTTCCACAGTGTCCTTCATGGACTTCCCTCATCACGAACTCCGTTTGATTAGGTCCGAGGCATTTTGCTAAGGGACCTCCGAACATTTTACGATATAAGGAATTGCGAATGAGGCAGTACCGTGCAGCTTTTCGGCGAAGTGCTTGAGCTGCTTTTTTGTCTTCAGGTACGGTGCAATTCTGCAAGAAAATTAAAATTTAGTTCCTCCAATCCCAGGTTAAATTCTTAAATGTTACCTCATTCTTATCCTGGTCGATTGCTGAATGAAACAGGTGAAGCACAATTGCATTGTCTTTATTTGTTACTTTTGTAACTGCTGCGAGGTTAGCTAATGCATCCGCTTCTGCATTCTCCACTCTACTTGTATAACCTTGCATGTTTTGAAATGCCTTACGAGATCTCGTGCCTTTTCCAGATACTGTTGCATCTAAGTCTCCCGAGCAATATAAGTCCCCTGCATCTGGTTTACTACCAGCTGAGAGTCGCTTTTGATCACGATCTGCTCAATTGAGAGTTCTCGTGCTAGTTGAAGCCCTGCAATGACAGCTTCATACTCTGCTTCATTGTTAGTTATGGGATAACATTTAATAGCTTGCCTTGTCTTTTCACCTGTGGGTGATATTAAGACTACGCCTAGGCCGACTACTTTTACATTAGAAGAGCCATCAGTAAATAGGGTCCATATACCCGGATTAGCCCCATTAAAAAGTAGTAACTCTTTTTCTACTTCAGGGACGATGCTATTATTAAAATCAGCGACGAAATCAGCTAAAATTTGAGATTTTATTGCAATCCTAGGCTGATACATTATGTCATGCCCGCTTAATTCTATACCCCATTTAGCTAACTTTCCTGATAATTCATGTTTATGTAGAATATTTTTCAATGGATATGAAGTCACAACAGTGATTGGATGACATTGAAAATATGGTCTTAATTTTCTAGCTACCATGATCAGAGCCAAGGCTAATTTTTCTAGATGTGGGTATCTAGTTTCAGCATCTAATAAAATCTTGCTTACATAATAAATTGGAGATTGTTTACCTGTGTCTTCCCTTACAAGTACTGCACTTATTATTATTTCTGCAACGATAAGATAGATATATAGCCTTTCCCCCTCTTTTGGCTTTGATAGCAACGGGGGTTTTGGAAGATAAGCCTTCAGATCTTTGAGAGCCTGCTGACATTCCTCAATCCATTCGATTTGATTCTGCTTTTTAAGAACTGAAAAGAATTTAAAACTCTTATCCGAAGACCTGGAAATAAATCTTCCTAAGGCTGCAATTCTGCTTGTTAGTCTTTGAACTTCTTTTTTTGTTCGTAAGTATATCAGGTATTTCCTCTATAGCTTTAATTTGAGCAGGATTTACCTCTATTCCTCTATTTGATACAAGGAAACCCAAAATCTTACATGATTCTACGCCAAAGGCGCATTTTTCTAGATTCAATTTCATATTATACCTGCGTAAAATTTCAAAGGTAATAGAAAGGTGCTGGAAATGATCTTTCGCATGTGTTTATTTCACCACCATGTCATCGATGTAAACCTCCACCGTCTTTCCCAGATGTTGCTGGAACATCTTGGTTACTAGCTTCTAATACGTGGCTCCAGCATTTTTCAGGCCAAAAGGCATGACTTTGTAACAGTAAGTCCCCCTGTTTGTAATAAAGGAAGTTTTTTCCTCGTCTGAGGGATCCATTTTTATCTGATTATAACCAGAATACGCATCTAAAAAAATTAACAATTCATGACCTGCGACGACATCAATCATTTGATCTATATGTGGTAATGGAAATGAATCTTTGGGGCACACTTTATTTAAGTCTGTGTAATCTACGCATACTCTCCATTTACCATTCTATTTAGGCACCACTACAGTGTTAGCTAACAAGTTAGGGTATGTTACCTCTTGTATTGAACCAATTTTCAAGAGTTTTTGTACCTCTTCGTCTATCACTTGGTTCTTGAATGGTCCTTGCTTTCTTTTCTTCTGCTTAACAGGTACGAAGGATGTATCTTCATTTAGCTTATGAGTCATCACTTCTGGCGGGATACCTGTCAAGTCTGAATGGGACCATGCAAAGCAATCTGCGTTAGCTTTTAAATAATCAATTAACTTACCTCTTCGACTGGGGCTCAGCCTCGTGCCTATGAGAACGTTCTGTTAAGGCTTTTTTTCGAACAATGGAACAACTTCGAGCTCTTTCATGGTTGTTTTGATGTGTTCGTCTTCTTCTGGTTCCTGAATGACATCAGGTCTGGAATCTACATCTATATGATTTGATACATCTTCTGTGGTGACTTGGTTCACCTTCTCATTACTATCTTCTTCCGTACCTGTTTGGGCAATAATTTCTTCCATACCTGTTTGGGCAATAATTTCTTCCATACCTGTTTGGGCAATGTCTTCTATTTTGGAGACTTCCCTATCTTTTGATTCTTCCGCTTCTACATTTTTGTTGTAATGTACCACGAAATTTATATTCCTCGAAGTTTGCTGATCACCTCTAATCTGTTGAATTCCCCATTCGGGGGGGAAGTTAATTACTTGATACAAGGTGGATGGTATTGCTTTCATGTCATGTATCAATGGTCTCCCCATGATTACGTTATAGGCCATGTCAGTATCGATGACTTGGAACATGGTACTTTTGATTACTCCCTCAGCATAAGTGCTAAGTTCAATTTCCCCTTACATTATAACTGTAGAGTTATCAAACCCAGATATGGCTCGTGCTTTTAGGATTACTTGATTCCCCAGTAGCATTTCTTCCACGACTCTTAGAAAAATGATGTTGACTGAACTTCCTGGATCAATCAACACTTTTTTTATGTTAGTATCATGTATAATTAAGGATATTACCAGAGCGTCGTTGTGAGGAAGCATTGACCGTTGATATCTGCATCATCGAAGGATATATTGTCTACTTCTAAATTTTCACAAATCCGCTTCCCATGTGTAATTGTGAACTTTGTATTTCTTTTACTGACCACTTCGTTCACCTCTTGACCTCGGTGTATCACGTTGATTGTTTGTTTTGGAGATGGTGGTTTTGGGGAGTCCTGCCTGTTCTTCATGTATGTCTGCTTACCTTTTTCACTAAACAATTCAATTAGGTAGCCCTGTTTCAATAATTGTTCTACCTCACCTTGCAAAAATCTACAATATGTCGTTCTGTGTCCATGATCATATGGAATTCACACCAAAAATCTGGGTTCCTTTTGTTTGGGTTCGACCTCATTTCTTTGGGCCTTCGAACCTTATCACCCATATTTCTCAATACTGAAATTAGTTCAAAAGTACTTACATTGAAGGTGTGGTCTCCAATTCTTGTATTACCTCTGTTTCGTTCATCCCGATCCTTTCTAGACCTTGATGAGGATAAGCATGTATCTCTATTTGATGGTCTATATTCTGACCGAGTGTTTTCGAACCTGGGACGAGTTTCTCGTCCTGAAAGTCCCATATAAGGGTCGTACCTGTTTTTACCTGATCTTTTTTCTGATTTAGAACATCTGGAACTGATACGATCTTCATCTTTTGAACGAGCAATGGTATCTTCTTCTATACAAAGCTTGGTGTTGTACCTGTTATAAACGTCATTCCATGTCGCATCTGGGAATTCTCTCAAGCTTTCCTTTGTCTTCTCGTGGCTTATGAGCTTTTGTCATTTAAATTACTTGCAAATGCCATGACTGCCCAATTGTCAGGCACCCTTGGTAACAACATTCTTTCTCGCTGAAATCTGTCCACAAACTCACGGAGAAACTCCGTGTCTCATTGTTTGATTTTAAATATGTCCTCCATTCATTTTTCGACTTTTTGCGCACCGGAATGTGCTTTTATAAAAGAATCTGCAAGCTCAGCAAAAGAGTCAATAGAGTTTTCAGGGAGAAGAGAATACCGGGTTAACGCTCCTTTGGTAAATGTTTCTCCAAACTTCTTGACCAAAACTGACTCAATTTCTTGTTTTGTCAAGTCATTGACTTTCACACCGGTGGTAAAAGCAGTTACATAATCGCGTGGGTCAGTTGTCCCATCATACTTAGGTATGTCAGGCATCTTGAACTTTTTGGGAATTGGCAAAGGTGTTGCGCTAGGCTTCCAAGGTTGTTGAGAATATCTATCAACATCGTGCCTTTGATGACAGGTGGTACACCAGGAATTTGTTCGATTCGATCGTTTTGTTCCGTCACCTGTTTCTGCAAGGTTAATAATAAAGAATGTTATTCTGGATTATTGGACGTACCTGATCTTTCTTCGAGGGATTCATTAGGAGTACCCCCACTTCCTGAGTTTGCTAACCCATACTGAGGATTTTCCATGGTTATGGTGCTGTTAGGGGGTGGTGTAGGTGATGCGGTCGGTAACCCCCTCACAAACTCTTGCAAAGCTTGGCTCACATACTCTACAATCATTTGCTTCACCTGATCTTGTTCTCCTATTTGATCGTTATCATTGTTATTGTTGTTGGATCTTTCTGGGGATTGCTCCCTTGAACCTCGTGGGGTTCCTAAAGGTGATGGAGTTCCATCCCTTTGTTGGTTATTTTCGTTGGGGTTCGACATAGTTCAGAGGATATTGTTTGAAAGTACACAGAGATTATCAGATTACCGATAACAGAACCAATTTGTTTAACCAAAGAATTGGATCCTTTGACCAAATCTATTTTTAAGAAGAACACGGGTTTCTGATAACCAAGGTAGAACTAATAATTGTAAGTAAATACGTAAAAGGAAAACAACAAGATGCACGAAAGGTAAATGTATTGCAATAGTGGTTCGAATGTGTTTTACAAGTTACATTTTCTTCCCTTATATAAGGAATTTCTTAATATAACGTCTACCCTTTTCAGTGATTGAGCATTAATGACTAATTATGGAATTAATGTAATGTTACAATGAATAACCGTAAATGTTGCGTGAAGATTGTGTAACGTGCGGCTCATTAATTGAAGATCTCTGAATCTGCCCCTTTATTCCGCCCAGATTTATTCTGGCCGTGTCTCTTCATTCTCAATCAGGTTGAGATTCTTGTAGCTAATTACCTCGTGGGTATGCTGTGTTGTGCCTCTTTTCTTCGTACCTCTTCATAGAGTCCTGTCCAGATGTCGTGTTGTCATTTCTCCACATAGATTGCTGAGTCATCAAGAATTACTACACGTGTGAATCTCTTTTTTACCAATACAGGATCCATTTACTGTTTTATTTCATATTATTCTATTTAACTTCTTACTACATAAACTACTTCTTTTTCGTACTATGTAAATTGATTTATTTAGAAATCCAGTAGAGCCTTAATCTGACCTCGTCACTACTTGACTGGGGTTAGGCTTGGCACTTACTGGGTACCAAATGTGGTGTACTCATACCCTTTCCTGCACATGTTTTTTGTGTGCAGATCCAGATACGGGTTATCCTTCACGTGGCTAGTCATTTAAGTTGCTACGAGGAGACCGTAAGGTATTTCTGTCGCGTTTGCAAAATCCTCCGAGTCACCTTCCATTCTGGCCTATATAGAGATTTTCTATGTACTTTCTTTCCAGTTTTGTTTAGAGCTACAATAGTATAGAAGCTTGTGACTGTATTGTGAATATTCGGGTCTTGGGGTATATTTGTACATGCCGAGCGGCGTTGTTAAACTTATTTAGACTTTTCCTTTCCTGTCTTTATTTTTATCGCATTTAATTAAGTTTTATCTGCAAATTTAGGCTTACCTAGTCGTAGAGACTAGGTGCCGTCATGATACCTTTCGGAGGGTAAATCGGGTCGATACAGTTACTCGAATTTTAGGGTAAACAGTTTGGCTCCTACAGTGGGGCTAAGGATAATAGCGGTTGTTCAGTACTGTTTCTGGTAAAACACACTATTTTACGCTTGTTCTTGTAGAGACTTTTCTCTTTCAGGTTGAAACATGTCAAACTCACAAAACGCATCCACGCACGGTGACAATGGCCTCTGACTTCACGGGGAAAAGGAGAATGTTATTGCTCTAGGAATTGAGGTGCCACAAGCTGATCTCGTAGGAGTACCTCCCATTACCCCAGTCGACGTCAGTTCGCACGTTGCTCTGAATGCAAATTTAGGCGCAAATTTCGAGGGGAGCGTATGCAGAGGAGGCTAATCTGATGGTCGTAGTACGAAAGGCACAGGAGACGAAGAAGTCAGTCTCCAAGTAATATTCGACATGCTCCAGGCTCAACAAACCGCCATTGCTTGGTTACAAAATCAGCACAGAGTTCCAAATAGGGTCGAGCCGGAGGTTACTCGTCGTACCGAGCCAGTACCGGAAAGATTGAGCGATAACACATCGAGGACTGATCCTTCCATAATGAAAACACTCGAGGAGCTCACTAAGAGAATTGAATCAGGGGAGAAGAAGATCGAAGCCAATGATAAAAAGGTGGAGACTTACAACTCTCGAGTTGACTAGATACTGGAAGCACCACCTATTCTGAAAGGAATGGATTCGAAAAAGTTTGTGCAAAAACCCTTCCCTCTGAGTACGGTTCCGAATCCTATTCCGAAGAAGTTCTGTATGCCTGAAATCCCCAAATATAACGGGACCACTGACCCCCAATGAGCATGTTACTTTCTTACACATGTGCCATTAAGGGTAATGATTTGGAGGACGAAGAGGTCTGATTTCCTTGTTGGTGGATTCCTTTGTAAAAGCACATGTCGGGGCCATAAAGGTCGCAACAAGGAAATCAAACCTCTTCAAGGTGAGACAAAGGGATAATGAGATGCTAAGGGAGTGAGTGTCTCGATTCAAAATTGAACGCATGGAGTTGCCACCGGTCACAGATGATTGGGCCGTTAAAGATTGTACCCTAGGGTTGAATGAACGGAGTTCGATAGCATCACGACAGTTGAAGAAAAATTTGATCGGGTACCCAGTTGTAACTTGGGCAGATATTCACAATTGATATCAATCAAAGATCAGGGTCGAAGACGACCAATTGGGAGCCCCTTCCGGTTCAGTACATCCAAACCGGTTGATATGTGAAAACTAGAGGGACGTCGATTGAGAGCCAAGGCCGAATAAATATTGATACCAGCCATATATTGCATATCGAAGGAACAATGGTCCTGGACGCAACTCCACCCGAAATGATTGAAGAAGCGATCGAGGGCAGAATTCCCGGGGACTTATGAGAACTGGCTTCGACAAGTATACGGTTCCCACAGAGGCACCTCGACTGTCGAAGTAGAATTTCAGCGTAGATGCATCGGGTATTGTATCGGCTATCAGAAGGATCAAAGACACTAGGTGGCCTAGACATATATTGACTGATCCTTCTCAAAGGAACCCGAATTTAATGTGCAATTGAGGGAGGAGGTAGCCCGTCTATTCAACGAGGGCCACCTTCGAGAGTTCCTCAGCGATCAAGCTAATAATCACTTCAGGGAAATGGACAACAACAGGAAGAATGAACAAGAAGAACCTCAACATGTCATTTATATGATCGCAGATAGGGTTGACGTTCCACAAGGACCCATATTCAAATGCACTAAGGTGTCAATCACTAGAGAGAAACAGACTCGAGATTATGTTCCTGAAGGCACTTTATCATTCAATGACGAAGAAGTAGAAGGCATTTTTAAACCACACAACGACGCGCTGTTAAAATTTCTATCTTGTTAAATAAAATTTAAGTTAAGCGTGTTTTATTGGATCCAGGTAGCTCGGCAAACATCATCAGATCGAGGGTCGTGGAGCAGCTCGGCCTGCAGGACCAAGTTGTGCCTGCATCTCGAGTCCTTAATGGCTTCAATATGGCCAGTGAAACAACTAAGGGGGAGATTATCCTACCATTGAACGTGGCCTGGACCATCCAAGATACTAAGTTCCATGTTATCGAAGGCGACATGAGATATAATGCACTGCTCGGAAGATCTTGGATCCATAACATGAGGGCAATACCGTCGACCCTCAACCAAATGATGAAGTTCCCGATGACAGATAGTGTAAAAGCGGTATACGGAGAACAACATGCTGCAAAGGAAATGTTTATGGTCGATAAGGTAACACTGATTTGGACACTATCAACCTTAGAAAAATCGAGCACCAAAGGTAAACAGGCGGCCAAATAGCAATCACCGCCCCTAGCCTCGACCAAATCATAGAAACATGTAATAGATCAAGAAGGAGATGAGGGTTTTCTAACCCTTCGAACCTTTGTTGTTCCCGAAGATTCGGATACCACCAAATCAACGGTCAAAGAGCTGGAACAGGTGATACTGACCGAGTACTTTCCTGAGCGAAAGGTATATCTGGAGCAGGATTAACCCCGGAACTTTTGAAAAAACTTACTCAATTTCTCGTTGATAACATAGACTATTTTTCCTGGTCCCATTTAGACATGACAGGGATCCCATCAGAGATAACAACGTATCGATTGAGCTTGGACCCCAAGTTCAGATCGGTGAAGCAAAAGAGAAGGTCCCAGTCCGAGGTAAAGCACGCCTTCATAAAGGATGAGGTAACTAAACTTCTCAATATAGGGTCCATTCAGGAGGTAAAATACCCTGAATGGCAAGCCAATGTAGTTGTAGTCCCTAAAAAAGGGAACAAACTTACAATGTGTGTAGACTATAAGGACTTAAACAAAGCATGTACGAAAGATTCTTTTCCATTGCCTAACATCGATCACATGATTGATTCCACGGCCAGCCACGAGATCCTTACTTTTCTCGATGCCTATTCTGGGTACAATCAAATCCAAATGGACCCGGAAGACCTAGAAAAGACTTCTTTTATCACCAAGTAAGGAACGTATTGTTATAATGTAATGCCCTTCGGATTAAAAAATGCGGGGGATGCATATCAACACCTAGTAAATAAGATGTTCAAATAACAAATAGGTAAATCAATGGAAGTTTACATTGATGACATGCTAGTTAAGTCACTGTGCGTAGAGGACCATTTGTCTCATTTGTAGTAAACGCTTGATATCTTAAGGAAATATAACGTGAAGTTCAACCCCGAAAAATGTGCTTTTGGGGTTGGTTCGGGCTAATTCCTCTGCTTCATGGTATCAAACCGGGGAATCAAAATCAACCCCGCTAAGATCAAGGCCATCGAAGACATCACCGTCGTGGATAGTGTAAAAGTTGTACAAAGGCTAACCGTACGGATAACGATCTTAGGCCGATTCATCTCGAGGTCAACGGATCGAAGCTACAGGTTTTTCTCTCTAATAAAAATGAAGAACAATTTCTCCTGGACTCCGAAGTGTCAACAAGCATAGGACTAATTGAAGTGATACCTATCGAGCCCACCATTGCTTCACACTCCGAAAGAAGATGAGAAACTTTACTTGTACTTGGAAGTATCCAAAATTGCGGTAAGTGGTGAGAAGAGCAAGGAACGCATTTTCCTGTTTATTATGTAAGTCGACCTTAGGAGATGCAGAAACCAGATATCCACACTTAGAAAAGTTGGCACTTGCACTAATAAGCGCATCTAGAAAGTTAAAGCCTTATTTTTAATGTCACCCCATATGTGTATTAACCACTTACCCACTCCGTAAGTTTTTGCACAAGCCCGGACTATCGAGCCGATTTTCCAAATGGGTCGTCGAACTCGGTGGGTACCATATCGAATATCAACCCCGAATGGCCATCAAGTCCCAAATTTTAGCAGACTTCGTGGCCGATTTTACACCAACCCTCATACTTGAAGTTGAGAAGGAACTCTTAATAAAATCAGGTACATCATCGGGGGTATGGACTCTTTTCACAGACGACGCTTCGAATATGAAGGGGTTCGGGCTAGGCATCATTTTGAAGCGGCCACAGGAAGCATTATTAGGCAGTCCATCAAAACCTCTAAATTGACTAACAACGAGGCTTGCAGGTCTCGATCTAGCTAAAAGCATTAGAGCAGAAGTCATCGAAGCTAAGTGTGACTCTTTACTGGTAGTGAACCAGGTGAACAAAACATTCGAAGTTTAGGAAGATAGAATGCAAAGGTACATGGACAAATTGCAGGTAACTTTGATTCGTTTCAAGGAATGGACTCTATAGCATGTACCTCGAGAACAAAACAGTGAGGCCGATGCACTTGAAAATTTGGGGTCTTTGGTCGAAGAAGATGAGATCAGCTCGGGGACTGTCGTTCAACTATCGAAGTCTGTGATCAGGGAAGGGCATGCCAAAATAAATTCTACAAGCTTAACGTGGGACAGGAAGAATAAATACATCGAGTACTTGAAGAATGGAAAGCTCCCATCAAACCCTAAAGAATCGGGGGCCCTACGGACAAGCTGCTCGTTTTACATTAGACGAAGATGGAACATTATACAGAAGGACATTTGATGGACCATTGGCAGTGTGTTTAGGACCGGGAGATACTGATTATGTTCTACAGGAAGTCCATGAAGGCACTTGTGGGAACCATTTCAGCGTTGAGTCGCTAATTCGCAAAGTTATTAGAGCAGGATACTACTAGAATATCATGGTAAAAGACTCTAAGGAGTTTGTTCGAAGATGCGACAAATGTCAAATATTTGCACCAATGATCCACCAGCCCGGAGAACAACTTCACTCGGTCTTATCCCCATGGCCATTCATTAAATGGGGGATGGACATCGTCGTCCCTCTGCCATCGGTCCCAGGTAAAGCTAAGTTCATTTTGTTTATGACTGACTATTTCTGTAAATGGGTTGAAGCACAGGCTTTCGAGAAAATCACGGAGAAAGAGGTAATAGATTTCACATGGGATCGCATCGCATGTCGGTTTGGGATACCCGCAGAAATCATATGTGACAATGGTAAATAGTTTACCGGCAACAAAATAACAAAATTCCTTGAGGATCATAAAATAAAAAGGATACTATCAACACTATATCACCCTAGTGGGAACAGACAGGCCGAATCAACGAACAAGACTATCATCCAAAACCTAAAGAAAGTGTTGAACGAAGCTAAAGAAAAATGGAAAGAAATTCTACCCGAGGTTCTTTGGGCATATTGAACAACGTTGAAGTCCAGCACAGGAGCAATTCCAATTTCCTTAGTATATGGCTCTGAAGCTTTGATTCTAATCGAGGTCGGAGAGCCCATTTCTAGGTTTCGACACACGACAGAAGAATCGAATCACGAGGCCATGAATACTAGCCTCCAGTTGTTAGATGAAAAATGAGAAGTTGCACTCGTTTGAATGGCTTCACAAAAGCAGCGAATCGAAAGATACTACAATAGGAGAACCAACCTTCGGCACTTCAGAGTCGGGGACTTAATCCTAAGAAAAGTCACCATCAACACTCGAGACCCTAATGAAGGGAGGCTCGGCCCGAATTGGGAAGGACCCTACCAAATCCTCGATATATTAGGAAAAGGGTCTTATAAACTCGAAACGATGGACGACAAACCACTGCCAAACAACAGGAACATATCACTTCTCAAGCGATACGATTGTTAAGGTATGATTTTCTCTTTCTTTCATTTATATATATATTCGACACTAACTCGTTGCAAGAGTTCGACAAAGGGCATCGAGACCCCAGGTTTTAAAGTACGCGTTGCACTCTTTTTCCCTTAGACCGGTTTTTATCCCAAATGGGTTTTTCTGGCAAGGTTTCTAATGAGGAAACAATTATGTGCTACCTGAGGACAATATAACAGTATCCAAGGATTCTTTGCAATCAACCTCGAATACTGGGGGCATCACCCTCAGTTGTTTTGTGTTCGAGAAAAGTACCTGGTGTCAAAGGGCCTCAATAAGGAAAACTTTGTAATCGGCCAAACAGTCGAATGAACCGTGTCAATATAGATTAGTCGAGTCCCGTTGGCAAAAAATATACGCATGTATAAATGATTCAAAGAAGCATTATTTCTTTATCAAATGTTTGGTGTCTCAAAGCAAATTCTCTACTATGCAAATCTCATACTTATGATTTTGTGAAAATGGCTCAAGAGCCAAGTGCAAACACACTTCGAACACCCGGGGAGTGCGTACTCGAGTTATCTAAACACAAAATCACAATACCTCAAAGAAGCACCCTCGATATATAGGCCAAGGCCACCATTCTCAGGGACTAACATTTCGAACAAGTTCGAAATATTATCGGGAAATAAGCCCAAGAGGCATACCCGAAGGCTATGGCCAAAAGAACCCCGCAAAGATTGCATTCAATGAATTTGAAGGAACGTTCTCTACGCTCTCTCCTCTCACTGGCGATTTTCTTGTGAGATTTGGCAGCCATGGCTGCTGCGATCTCTCCCCAGCCTTTGGCTGTGGGAGAGGTAACCCAAATCCATACTGAAACAATCCCCAAACATAATACAAAACAATCCTATGCTGCACAACTTCATCCAAAACAGTCTGCTCTAGTGCCGTCAAAAATCGAGTTGTTCCCAGTTAAACTTGATCATGGAGAACCAATGATAGAATTCACAATGGAGGAGGTTAATGATTTCTCAAGGGAAGAAGGGGTACACCAGGCAGTAGTGATGAAATTTTCTTACGGAAAACCAGAATTACAAGAAATCAGAAGAATTTTTGCGTCGCAATTCGACGTCCATGGCCACTGTAATGGGCAATTGGAATTTCGTCTCCTGTTGATCAGGTTTGATTTATACACTGATTATGTTCAGTTTTTATCAAGGTCGACTGGATATCTTAAACACAAAGGCGACGACTATTTCTTTCGAACTTTCCCATGGATGCTAGGATTCAATCCGAAAGAAGAGACATCTATGGCTGTTGTATGGATTTCACTACCAGGTTTGCCACCTAATTTCTTTGCAAAGAGGTCGTTAATGTCTATTGTGTCAGCAGTTGGTAAAGCTTTTGCTGTGGATAAGGCGACACAAGAAAAAACTAGACCTAGTGTTGCTAGAGTTAAGGTTATAATTGATTTTCTTGGTAAACATCCTAAAAAGGTTAAGCTTCATATTGTTGATCGAATTACTGGTAAACAGGTCGTGCACCATCAGGAAATAGTATATGACAATCTGCCTAAGTATTGCACTTGTTGCAAACATCAAGGACATGACGAAAAGGTGTGTCGAGTAATGAAAACACAAGTTGAAACAGAGGTGACGACAGAGGAGGTGAACCTGGACAGTGTTCTGCCTATTAAGGATGGTACAAATTTTGAAAAGTTTCAAGGAGATTCAAGGGAGTATTTAAATGCTAAAAGAGTTGGTCATACAGGAAAGGATTTATTAGAAAAAGATGGTAAGCAAGGAGGTGAAATATCAACAGAAAAAATGTTTGAGCAGCAGATGGAGACTTTGAAGAATCATGGTGTTACAAGTTTGCATGTAGGAGATGCTTCAAAGATTAATAAGGGTACACCTTTACCTAATCGTGAGGTTCCTGCTAAAACAGCCTTAGCGAGGATTTTTGCAGCAGTTAATCCTATAGTTCAAGCTTATGACAGGTTGAAGTCTACTAAAGAAGCAACTGTTACGACAACTGAAGCAACTGGAGATAACGCTGATGCTACTGGAAATAAGGTCGTCACAACTGTAGATGCTCAGGTTGTAAATAAGATTCATGCGACTCATGAACATGGTGGAAGTCAGTTACAATACAAAGCAACAACAGTTGTGCATGATTATGAAAAGGTAAATGTTACTAATGATGCAACTGCCGTGACAGCTGAAGCAGGCCCAAAGATTGGTTTTGATCGAGCTAATGCATCTGTACAAATTGGTAATACAAAAGAGGCTAAGGCAGATTGTGAACAATTGATGGATGATGATAGGGATTGTTTGAACCAAAAAAGAGCTGCTACAGGTCGAGATAATGGGCAACATGATGGTGTGGATCAAACAGCTCATATACAAGGGCGTCATCAAGCATCGGTTGATCGTGCTGCTTCAGGTGTTAATTTAGGTCGTGAAGGTGTCGATGCTGATATTCGTATTGGTCAACTGAATCCTGCTGGTGATAGAGCCAATATGGAAAAAATAGCAGCAGCTGGACAATTGTGTAATGAAGCTGAAAATTGTCAAGGTCCTATAGATGCTAATGCAATAAATTCTAAGGCAGTAGCACTGCCAGGACATATTGAAGGACATGTAATTGAACCAACTAGTGTAGGTGCTATTGTGGAGGCTACTGCTGCATTGAAAGCAGTTATTGGAAATCAGCAGGTTTTAAGAATGAATGGACAGTGGTAAAGCGATCTCATACATCACCTAGCACAGCAAAATTTTCAGGAAATAGAAAGCAGATAGTTGCAGCGCGTTCGACAGCTATACGATTTGATGATTCAAAGAAAGTAAGGTGCTCAAACACTTTTGAAACTTTGAACAACGAGCAGGAAGATACTGTGGGTATTTTGCAACAGAAGGATATAAGTGCAAGCTCAAATAAAAACAAGCAGAATTCTAGTGTTCCAGTAAATGCATCACAAAACATTGTTCCAGTTGTGGAGGAGCTAACGGGCATACATGCATATAGCTCTACTACTCCAACATTGCACTTCTCCAGCCCACATGTGGAACAGATTATTAAAGAGACCCATGCAGCAATGATAACACACACCCATATGGTTAAACAACCAATCATGACTTTGAACAAATCTATGTTTGAAGTTCCTACACAATCGATGGAGTCGTGTAGGGAGCATGGTGGGGAATATGGACAACTAATCCTTTCTACTGGAAATAACAACGAGATAATAAAAGCAAACGTGAGGGAGATGGCAATTAAATCCAAATTGTGGGCTGATCGATGAGAGGATGAGGATGATGAAGATTGGGGTGCTGATTTTGCCGAGGATTCAACTGATGAAGGTGAACGCTGTAGTGGAGATGAGGAGATCCTTTCAGTTGGCTCACCTTTTCCAAGAATGGGCAGCTCTTCAAAGTTAAATACAGGCAGCAAATTAAATGCACAAGCCCCATATTTCATTCCTAAAACTAGGCAGCAACATATCATAATAACTGTTAGTTCGTTGGCAAAAATAGTAGATATGATTTCTGGGCAGCAGCAGCTCATCTCTAACAACTCAGCTGCTAATTGTGTGAGTGATCAACATGAAGCAACAACATTAACTTATGGACAGCAGCATCAAAAAGTGTCAAAATCAGTTACAACAAAAGATGGGCAGCAACAGCACAATCCAAACGTTCCAGTTATCAGCTTGGAGGAGAGAAAACTTTTGGACGCGATGGTAAGTTCCAAACCTGCAAAGTCGTTGAATAATACTGCTTTAAGTACTGGTCGTGTGAATAAGAGCAGGAATAAGGTGAAAGACGTAGAGTTACAGCAAAAAAGTGCAGCATTGGTTAATAACAAAGATGGAGCACTGGTGGCCCACGATCATGGAGCACTGGTGGCCCAAGATCTGTTTCACGACCTGCCAAATCCTGTGATATTTGGAAGATATTTTTATGAAGAAGGTGAGGAAGACGCAATGATGCAACAGTGCAGGGAAGAGGCAGCAAGAAAAGGTGATTTATCACCAATGCATAGCGGACAAAGCAAAAAGACACACACAAGGAAGAAGAGCTGGGATGGCAGGGTGAATGCGGAACCAAATATTAGGCGGCTTCCTATGAGATTTGCCAAGCAAAAATAAGTTGTCCCAACCACATCTACGAGATCCAATCGTTCAAAAAATAAGTCATGAATTTTGAATACATTTTAAAGAGGTGTGATAAAGATGAAAAAGAAATACAAATTGAAGAAGCTACAAGTTTGGATAAGAAGGGACAAGATTTTAATTCCTACTACATTTTACTCTATCATTTTCTTAGTATTGTCAATTGTAATATCATCACAGAGTATGTTATAAAATCTGTGATGATCATAGAATATTTGGTTCTTTCTAGTTCTTACTTTTTACATGCATGCTAGTAGGTGAGTCTATTTTATGCCTCGTAGGATTTAGTAAGGTAAGGTTTAGCCCCGTTTGTGTTGCTTTAGTCCTATGCCTTTGGAAAGATATCCGATTGGCTATGAGATTATATGCCCTCGTGAGACTTTGCCGGTAGCTACACCATGACTCCTCTACATGAGGCTGCCATATAGGGCATTGCGAGGCGCAGAGGAGTGATTATATAGCCGAGGCAAAAAGGCAACATTACGGGTGATGTTGTCCCCCTTATTTGTACTATTCCTATGTGGTTCATTTTTTCCTTTTATTATCAATAAAACTAGCCCTAGGCTCCTCGCCTAGTGGATTTGCTTTAAAAAAAAGAAGGCTACGACCGAAATAATGCGGCTCGGAGACGTTCAAATTCCTCAATAAAAAATAGGCCTTCGAATTCTTTGAAAAATCAGTTAAAAGGCTACATTCGGCAAACAATTAAAAAGGGCTTCGATAAAATCAGCCCTGGAAAAACCAAAAGGCTTCGATAATTATCATCCTTTGAAAAACCTCAAGAGGTACCAAACTATCCTAACGAAAACGTGCTAATCACTTAATTTTCCTAAGTGAGTCACTTGGGAAATTATCTTCTTTTTGAAGGGCCTCAGAGCTAGACCCTTCGGGCACACCCGTCGGTTGTTAATCATGGCGGGGGCATTTTCACCAACCAAATGCTCGGGGACGTTGCTCGGATCCTTTTCTGAGATGTCTTTGGTCCGAGATTGAACCGCTCCGACCACCACCGGCTCGGTGCTCTTAGAAGTTTCAGTGTTTCCTCTATTTCGAGCTACCAACAAGCAGCCGGCATCCTCACCTTCTTCATCTTCCTCTCATAGTTGTTGGACTACATCGTCAGGCAGAGCGGCAGTATCGTTCTTTGACTTTCGGGCCTTGGTTTTCTTTGGCTTGGGGGTATCATGAGGAGAAGCTCTTCTCCTCTTCAACAGGCAGAGTTTGCCTCATGAAAACGTTGTCTTCAAGACCTATATGAAAAGAAACCGAGTTAGAAAGGAGTATCTTACAGGGAAGCATCGACATACAAGAAAAGAAACTCGTCGTGGTTTTTAGCCTCCCACCGACCCTTGGCCAAATCGCGCCAACAACGCTCGGTATATGAGAAGGTAGAGGCCAGTGATCGAACCCAGCCTGTAAGGTTCGAAATCGCACCAGGAAACCAAGGGGAAGCTGCACATGAAAAAGAACTTGGATCAGAAAGGAATAAAAGAAGCAAAGCGGTAAACAACATCGATGAGATTATACTTATGTTTCATGTTCCATTCCTCAAAGAATGGCATTTTCTCAGCGGGGATCGGATTAGAGGTCTTGATTCGGACAAATCGTCCCATCCAACGTCGATCCTTGTCCCCATCAATGCTCGAGAATAGTATTTTTGTGGCCCGACGCTGGAGCCTTATCAATCCACCTCGATAAAGATGAGGACTATATAACCGGATCAAATGGTCGAGGGTGAAATACATCCCCTCAACCTTGCTCGAAAAGAATCTAAGCAAAATGATGATACGCCAAAAGGAGGGATAGATCTAGCTAAGGGTCACCCGATATTGTCGGCAAAAGTCGAGTATGACCGGATCTACGGGGCCCAATTTGAAAGGGTAAGTGTAAGCATTTTAAAACCCCTTCACATGGGTAGTGATGTCCTCCTCAGGGGAAGGAATCACCACCTCTTTGTTGTCCCAATTATAGTCCTTTCACTGGCTTGAGATCTTCTTAAGATATTGAACAGATGTACCGGGACATTGGCTCATATCGACCAGAAATGAGGAAGGTTTTACGACTTTGAAGTCAGAATTCAGTTTGACTGGCCCAGGAACGCACTCTTCGATACGAGGCTCCACCGGCATTTTATCGCCAGCTGGCCGCGATGAGGAGGTTTTTTTTTGGGGGGGGGGGGGGGGGGGGGGGTTTTTTTTTGGTCCCCCCCCCCCTATAGCGTTTTTCTAC
>ML266806.1:11973-64004 GCA_005239495.1 Nicotiana undulata | reverse complement strand
ATATATATATATATATATATATATATTATTGCAGTATCGACCGGGAGATTTCTCAGTTATAACCATAACAATAAGCCAAGTGCATTTGACCATCAGAAAATGGTATTGATCTTGAATGCAGGTTTAGCGTGAGAAATTCAAAAATAGTCAGATTCACAAGTGGTCATTCAAAATAGCCACAGTTTCAAAAGTAATCGAAATTAACCATTTTTTATATGTAATCGAAATTTAGCCACTTTTCATGTAAAGATAAATCTGAACCGAAACACTATTCAAAATTCGAAAAATACTCCAATATAAGTATACTGGAACTTATACTGGACTTTATACTGGAGTTCTAGTATAATATATCAGTTCAGTTGGAAGTTCATGCATGGGTGCTCCAATCTCCAGTATATTATGCTGGAACTTTCGCGTGTTGGAGTTCCAGCATAATATGCTGGAAGTTCATACACAAGTGCACCGATCTCCGGTATATTATGCTGGAACTTTCCGTGTTGCAGCAGAATAATAGCTATTTTTCAATAACTTTGCAAACGCTGGCTATTTTTGAATGACCAGTCCGAAAACTGACTAGCCCTTGCTATTTTTACATGTTTAGCTGCAAAGTAGATAACCCAAGTAACACTAGACATCCAATTTTGAAGCAGATTATTATAAATAAAACTCTAATTAATATTGTTACACGTTTTGAAATGAGAATTCAAGAAAGGACTGATGAATGACGTTGTACTAATTCCTGTTTACTTTGAATACAGCCGAGAGGAAAGCAATATGGATTAACATGAACATTATACGGAAAAAATAATTCTACTGAGAAAGAAACAATATTTTCAAAATTGAATTCAAGTAATAAGCTACATTCAGTAGCATTCTGAACATCGATTAACAATTCAAGCAATCAGTTGAAAGACTACTCTTTGGTAATAGGAGGATTGGTAATAGGAGGCTCTCCCAACCACTTTGCACGATGGCCTGTTCCTTTACAATCAGTGCAGCATACAGAACCCTAAAAAAGTAGAGAATTATCGCAACCATATAGGAATTTGAAATGCCGAATACCTATTACTTATTTGAATAACATAGGCTCAGGGCAATTACCTTTCCAGCGCAGATGACACAGCTTGTGTTTCGAGATGGAACTTGACAGAGCATATTGTCACCAAGTAAAAAGAAACCAGTGCCACTGCACCACTTGCATTCCACATGGCCATTTGAATCACAAGTAGAGCATACAATTGGCCTGGGTTGCTGCATACATCCAGGAAGAGAAGAAAAGACGCAACATCAATATGAACGGAAGTCCAATTACGAATAAAGAAGCCTTAACGTTCGGGCTCAGATATATACAAGGTAAAAGATAAGGATTTGGGTCAATGAGTAGATTACAGACCAGTGAGTCTACGACCTAAGTACGTGGTTAAGCACGTTGGATCACATGATTTTGAAAAAGGTATAATTCTTCCTACACTTTGGGGAACATACAATATTACATTCAGTGGTGATGATTGGATACTCCAGGTAAAAATTACGTATTTGCAGGACATTCTAATTTTTGGATACATCTTATATATGGGTGTTATCTCCACTTATCAGTAAACCATTTTTTTCATCTAAAAAAAAAGATGTTCAAAACCCCATGATAGCTACCATTTCATATCCAGAAACCGACACCATATATCCTTCAAGGATATACCATACCATAGCCCTGGAGCTTATTTCTCCCAGCAGAAATAGGCCACCTTATATGGAGTTTTTGTATTCCAAATCTTTCTCCATGGCCAATCGGCCACACTTCTCAGTTAAAAAAAAATTGAAGAGGCTACCAAGCTTCTATTAACAGAGAAAATAGCTTTTCTATTAGCAGGACAAACAAAAGCATTAGATTCAGTTAACTCCTCAGGGCATCCTAATGTGCCAAAAAATTGTGCCACCCTCTAAAACTTGCAATCATTATAATCTCGTCTAAATCTAATGTTCCACCATAATTCATCCCAAGACTCCTCAATGGTAGTGTTAGCCTTTCCAGCAAATTCGTAAAGATCTGGAAATTGATCTTTTAAAGGTGTATGACCTATCCATGCAAATCATGCCAAAAATAAATTCTACGTCCATTTCCCGCCTTTAACTTGGTCATAGTAAAGGAAGCATCTCAATGTTCTTTGATGTGCTCCCAATCCCCAACTCCATGAGGTCCATGCACCACTTTACTGCACCAGGTGTTCTCTTGATATGATTAAGTTTCCTTTCATTATTACCGATCAAAAATAAAAGATTCTCCTGCATTATTAACAATATAGATACTGGAAGAGGTTTGCCTTTTCTTAATGAGATCGAGATCATGCTATTCTTGGTGCACTCTTCTCTTTTTGGAAGAAGTCACACTCCTCTCCTTATGGCAGAGGTTGTGCTCTTCTGGAAGTACGGTAATAAAGCCATGTTTTCCACTATTGTTTGAAAGAGGATTCTACTTCTGAGAATATCCCAGAAAGTGCATCATCACGCCTCTTTCTACTTATACAATATGAACTTCGTTTTAACTACTAACCAGCAAGAATACAGCAAGTTCCATGAAGAGGTGAAAAAAGATACAGGGGGAATCCTTTTTCTTTTCACCTCACTGACTAAACTACAACCAAACTGTAATAAATATATTTCAGAGGTAACCACCAAACTCTATTTCCTCATCTCTAAATAAGCACGCCATGGGAAAAATTTATTGGACCTCTTCCCGCTGCCTTTCTTTATGCAGGTTGGGCCCTGCACACTGCATTGAGGTTGTATTATTCTTCTGCTTCTCTTATATCTTATCCTTTTTACAAGTGCAGTTCTTCTGAACCACCTTAGTACCTGTTAATATGAATAATCTTACTTCTGAAATAAGAAGAATAGTAACAATAACTATAAAGTTATTGTGCCTCCCCCCGAACTCATATAGTTTTTAGCACTCCAGATCTTCTTCATCATTTTTTTTCCTCTTTGATATATAGCGCTGTAGTTCTATACTTAAGATAAGGTATCTAAAGCATATATTTACATGACCCTTTGCTCACTTCAGCATCATAGCCACATATAGGTGACACCTCAGTTCCTTTTACACTATCACAATGTTAGGCCCTATTGGTCAAGACTCAAGATAAATCCAAAAATAACCTATGTCAATCATCACCATCAAAGTAAAAAGAGAAACTATATGTTTTTAAAAAACGAGAATCGTCATGCTAGGATTTATGATACTAGAATACTAACCTAAGAAGTACCTCATTTACGATCAAACCTCTGGGTTAACATGTCTATAAAGCACAAATTATTAGACAATAACAAGCATAAATATAAAAAGAGAAACTATATGTTCTTAAAAACGAGAATCGTCATGCTAGGATTTATGATACTAGAATACTAACCTAAGAGTACCTCATTAACGATCATATCTCTGGGTTAACATGTCTAAAAAGCACAAATTATTAGACAATAACAAGCATAAATAGAATTTTTTTTTATTTCTTAATTCTTCAAAATTGCAGTAAAATATCAATGTTTCACAATCCATTTTCCGTTTCTTCCGGTTCACGACTTTATTCCACCAAGCATAACTAAAAGAAACCAGATTTTGAAACAAACTTATAAGAATAACTTGACGTAAGATGATATAAAGGGCATAAAGTACTATAAAGACATTATGTAGAGCATTCATGATATTATGATTCTTTCACTGGTCGACAACTTCTGGTAACCCTCTTCCTTAATCTGCATTTGAGACTGGCTATGGGAAGCTCACGTAGGAGAAACATAACGGAATAGGGATTCACATAGCCAATCTCAACTTGTTTAAGATTGAGCGCATAGTTGATTTTATTAATTTTTTTATAACACGGTGTTGATACAAGCTTGCCGCATCTTAACTAAAGCACCAAGTATCTACTACCTCTCACAAGCAATGCGTAACCCCGTCCACCAATGCTCAGACATATGCTGAGTTATCACCTAAGGGACTTTTTACCTCTATTTAGATTAGAACCCTAATCTTTTATGGTTGTTAAAGGTAGTATATCAATTTCAGCATTAAGAAAGTGCTGTAAGATTGAAACAATAATCTTACATGGTCCGTTGACCGCTAGGCCATGTGAGTAGAGTTGATTCCAGTAACACCTCATCCTCCATTAATGGAGGTCCAAACGAATTAGTTGTGTTTAGGAGAAGAAGATGAACATTAGAGAGAGAATAATTGGTGAGGAACTTTCTAGCATATTGAGAGTGTAATTACAAAATCTAATATACATAATATATATATACACGATTGCTAGACCTCTACTAACTTAATCCCCAATCAACTAATGCCAACTACTATAATTACCCTAATTAACCGGTGACAGTTGGCTATCTGCCTTGCCAACTGTCATACTGCCTCCTATTCACACACACACACACACACACACCCCTCCTCAAGCGGGAGAGTGTAGAATGTTAACCACTCCAAGCTTGCTCAACAAATATTCATGTTGTACTCTCCCAAGTCCTTTAGTCAATAGGTCTGCCTGCTGCTCCTTTGTCCTTATGTGATGAATCTTGACCTTGCCATCTTTGATTTTATCTCTCACAAAGTGGCAATCAATCTCTATATCCTTGGTCCTTTCGTAAAATATAGGATTGGCTGCAATATGTAGGGCTACCTTGCTGTCACAAAACACACTCACAAGCTGCTCAATTGAAATACCAAGCTCTATGAACAACCCAAGTAGCCAAACTACTTTTGCAGTAGTTGTTGCAAGACTTCTATATTATGCTTCTGCTGAGCTTCTAGACATTGTCTGCTGCTTCTTAGACTTCCATGACACCAATGATTCCCCAAACTTCACAAAGAAACCAGTTACTGACCTTATGGTATTAGGACATGCAGCGCAGTCCGCATCACAAAAGCAAGTCAGATTGTTGGCACTTTTACTGCTCAGTAGAATTCCCATTGCTGGATTCAGTTTGATATATCTTACAACTCTTATTACTGCTTCCCAGTCTCCAGTGAGACTGCTTGGGTGACTGCATAAATTGACTAAGTGTTTGCACAACAATATTATATATGGCCTTCCTCCCAATCAATCTCTGATAACCTGCAACATCTTTCATCAATTCATCTCCAGATACCCCATCAAATTCTGCTGAAGTAAACTTTTGATTCATATCTATTGGAGTGGCCACTGGTTTAGTAGCTCCTCACCCCAGATCAGAAATCAATTGCAAGGCATACTTCCTTTGGTTTAGTAAGATCCCTTTGTTGGATCTCATAACCTCAATTCCCAAGAAATACTTCAGTTCGCCCAAATCTTTTACTTTAAATTTGTGATTTAAAACATCTTTAGTTTCCTGAATGAACTGCTCATTGTTTCATGTGATGAGCAGATCATCCACACACACAAGAACAACCACAAAGTTTGCTCCTTTCTTCTTGGTAAAGAGTGAAAAGTCATATAGACTTATACCCTGTTTCAAGAAGTGCCTCTGTAAGTTTGATGACTTCACTAGCTTGCACACCTTAGTCTCCCCCATTCTTCTAAAACCTCAAGGCATTTCCATATATACTTCTTCATATAAGTCTCCCTTTGCATTATACACATCCATTTGATACATAGTCCACCCTTTTGATGCTACTACTGCAATAACTGACTCACAACTACCATTTTGGCAACTGGTGAAAAGGTCTCACGATAGTCTAACCCCTCTTTTTGGCTATAACCTTTTGCTACTAGCCTGGCCTTGAATCTTTCAACATCTCCATTAGCTCAATATTTTATTTTATACACCCATTTTGGTCCAATTGTGTTCTTTCCCTTGGGCAAGTCTACTATCTCCCATGTCATGTTGTCCTCCAATGCCTTGATTTCCTGCTTCATTGCTTCAACCCATCTCTTGTCTCTTGATGCTTCTGTGAAGTTCTGTGGTTCTGTGAGTGCTGAGACCTTTGCCACTAAGCTTTTACATGCCTGTGAAAGCTTATCATAACACAGATAGTCTGAAATAGGGTATAGTGCCACATTATGTGCTTTGCTCTTGGTAACATAAACTTGTGATCATGTAGGTTCTTTGGTGCTTCTGCCAGATCTTCTTGGCTCTTGACCTCGGATTTCTGAGGGAATATATTCAGGTACAACCTCTATGCATTCAACATCTAGAGATTGGCCTCGAAAATATGCTCATCATGTTCGGCTTGTTGAGGTTCAGATACTTGTCAAGATACTACAGCATCAACAACATTGCCTTCTTCAACATGAGAAATGGGGGCGTTTTCACACACTGCATCAACTTCATCATCTTCATGAGCTTCATGGAATGCATCAGAGTCATCAGTTGTATCAGCTTCACCTTCAGGTGCTTGATCTGCATCAGATGTCTGCAATGGTTCAAGTGTATGATCTGCAGCATGTCCCTGTAATGGTTCATGCTCGAATGATACACTCCCCCTAGCAGGAACATTAACAGGCTGCAATGAGGAAGACTTAGCAAATGGGATCTAGCCCTTTTGTGTGTCTGAAAAGCCTAGGTGCACAGCAGGTTTGGCTCTTGCTGAGAACTTGTTGACATGCATCATAGTGGTAGCATAGCACAGGCATCCAAAAACTCTTAAGTGCTCAAGAGAAGGCTTCTGAAGATGTAGGAGTTCATAGGGTGATTTGCCTTGCAGAATGATAGAAGGCAGCCTGTTTATAATGTAAACAGCAGTAGTAATACATTCTCCCCCGTACTTAGTTGGTACATTTGCTGGAATTTTAGGGCCCTTGCTGTATCTAATATATATATATCTTTCTCTCGACGACCCATTTTGTTGGGGAGTATATGCACGGCTACTTTGATGTATAATACCATAGAATTCAAGTAATTCGATGCACTGTTTACTAAAAAACTCTCCTCCATTATCAGTTCTAACAGTCTTAATTGCTACATTAAATTGTGTTCTTACCATAGAAAGAAACTTTTGTTACACAACAATTACATCACTTTTCAACTTTATTAAATGTACCCAAGTATACCTAGAATGATCATCCACAACTGTTAGAAAGTAGTGTTTTCTATCATGTGCGGGAAACTTGTATGGTCCCCAAACATACATGTGCAAAAGAATTAAAGGACTACTACTCCTTGTAACACTTCTAGGAAAAGCTAGTCTGCTCTGCTTAGCTAAGGGGCAGACGGAACAGTCTTTATTCACCAAGATCTTTAAGTTGTAAGGATTCTATATTTTTCATTGTACTAACAAAGGTGTGACCTAATCTTTTATGCCAAAGAATGCCATCTACTTCTGGTTTCTGGACTGTTGCAACTGATGCTTGCCTCAAACCTCTAGCAATGTGCTCATCCTTCAACACATACAGGCCTCCATTTTCCTTACCAATCCCCCTCACCCTGCCACTCCAAAGGTCCTGAAATACACAAAAGTCAGGATAGAGATGGACAGAGCAACTGAGTTCTTTTGTGAGCTTTGACACAGACAACAAATTGAATTTGATAAAACATTCTTAATCTCCATGTCCTTAAGAAATGTTGCACTACCAATGTGAGATATATTACTTGATCTCTACTAGTTTTCAACTCAGTCTGAGAGTGTAGTATATCTACGGAAGCAGCTATGTGATGAGTCGCACCAGAATCAATTATCCATTGCTTACTAGGATTATCAGTCATTAGTGCAGTATCAATACCTGCCATGTTGACTTGTGGAACTGTGGTATCTTTATTCAGCATATCCAGGATTTGCCTATATTGATTTAGGACCATCATTGTGTACTCTTCCTCCAGCCATGTGTGCATGTTCCTCATACTCAGCATTACCAGTTGCACAATTGGCACAACCTTCCTTTTAGCATTAAAGCCTGCAGGGTAGCCTATCAACTTGTAGCAATTTTCTTTCAAGTGTCCAGTCATCTTACAATAGTCACATTTCACGAATGGCTTCTTCCCTTTGTAGCCTTGTCCTCGTCCAGCTTGCATAGCAATAGGATCTCTTCTAGCTCCTAAGGCTGGATATGGACTTGATCTTTGGCTTTCATCCTCAATTATCACGCATAGGCTTGGTTCAAGGTTGGTTCAAATGTTTTCATCAAAATTTGCCTCCTTGCATGCTCATAGTCATAGGTCTCATTCAGACCATTGAGAAACTGAAGCAGCTTTTGACGATGAAGGTGTTCAATGTAGTCCTTTGATTTAGCACAATCACAAACTGGCGTGGGAACTAAAGCATCATACTCCGACCACATTTCCTTCGGTCTCGAGAAATAGGAATCAACAGAATCAGTTCCCTGGGAAATCGTTGTAATTTCTGTGTAATTGAATCATTCGAACTCGATTGACCTTATCAAATCTCTCCTTCAAGTCTTCCTAAACTAGGTGTGCATCTGATGCATAAGCTATTCCACCGACGAGGTTCGTTGATACAGTGTTCATGATCCATGAGAGCACAATAGCATTGCATGTCTCCTATTCCTCATGTAATTCCTTCTTAAAGGTTTCCTTCTTACATGTACCTGTTACAAACCCTAGCTTTCGCTTAGCTTGAAGAGCAATTCGCATCGTCCTACGCCATAATCCATAGTTTTCAGAGCCGGTGAGTTGACTTGGGATCAAAACTGAGCTTAGTATCAGAAAGGATACAGAAACAGAGGATGCGTGTGGTCAATTTTCTCGTTTGCCATTACTGAATTTGAGCGAGAATTTGTATCACACAAACACGAAATTACTCAGCTAAGATGCAACCAGTATCGATTGCTCTGATACCATGTGAGTTGAGCTGATTCCAGTCACAGATCATCCTCCATTAATGGAGGTCCAAATGAGTCAGTTGTGTTTAGGAGAAGAAGATGAACATTAGAGAGAGAATAATTGGTGAGGAACTTTCTAGTATATTGAGAGTGTAATTACAAAATCTGATATACATCATATATATACATATATATATATATATACGATTGCTAGACCTCTACTAACTTAATCCCCAATCAACTAATGCCAACTACTATAACTACCCTAACTAACTGGTGACGGTTAGCTAACTGCCTTGCCCATCTGGCATACTGCCTCCTATTCTCATACGCCACACCCTTGTTCAGTAGCGAAATCAGGAATTTCACCATACAAACTTGAAAAAAGTAAAATAAATTTTCAATAAAGGGTTTTAAATATAAATATTTCACCTATATACACAGTGTAATTTTTGCCGAACCACCCTCATGACTATGTAACTTCGCCCCTGCCCTTGTTAACATAGTTGACTGATCACATAATTGAATTGACAATATGAACAGATAAACAAAACACATAATACAAATAGGTAAAAAAGATACCTTGGAAATCAACCAGGCTTTTTCCATGCGTTCAACAAAGTTAGATGAGCTATCAACTGCTGATGCTCTTACAGCAAAAATTCTCGGTATTTGCTTTAATCTAGGGTTTCCATGGAAAATCAAATGTATTCCTCTTGGTGTTACAAATCGATTAATAACATTAGATTTTGCAGTAATTATGGGTCTACAAGAACATGTACAAGTACTGGTACTAGCCATTTTTTTTCCTGTTCAATTTCTTGTACAAAAATGCATCCTTTTATGTTGTGTGTTCTAATACAAAACAAGGTATGAGTTTGCGCGTTTTTCGTGTGGCGTAAATAGTTTTGTTGATGAAAGTTCCGTCGGATATTAATGAAAAGATAGTTTAGTCTGACCCGGCTATGGATTGGACCGATCGAACCCATTGGCGTATTTCAGTTTTTTTTTTTTTTCTTCCTGTTTTCTTAATATTTCACATGGAAAAGGTCCCAATAACATCATTAAATTATTGAATATAACTCAGTTTTGTCCTCCGTTGGTAACCTGGACCATTAAAATCCTCTACGATAGCAAACTGAGCCAATAATTCTTTCAACCTAACGGCTAAATACATAAACCTTCCCATTGACATTAATTAGCTCACATGGCATCCACATAAGCGGATCCACATAAACCTGCTCCGATAACTCATTAACTCGTAAAAGAATACCCGATTATTGTTGAGTTTAAGCTTTTTAGAGTTTAAAAGAGGGTGAATTGGAAATAGAGGGGAAAATAAAATTTTGATTTTCCCTCCTTGACAAAGGGACATTGTCCCATATTGGAGGAGGAAAAGACCTTTGATAGGTATATATACAATTGCACTTCTTCTAGCTCTTAAAGTATCGAGAAGAAGGCAAGCCTCGCGCCGTCGTCGTCGATCGCTTGGCTTCGGCTTCGGTCAAATGATCGATTGATTGATTAATTTTTTGAACCAAATTTATTTTAACGTAATATTATTTAATCCAAATTGGTTGTTTTTGTAACCGAAAATTAAATTTTCTCTTCCCGTTTTATTTTGCGTAAATGGCCATTTAAGTAATGACCGTTTTACGTGAACAGTCATGACAGACCTTCTGAAGAGTTGGTCGGCTTCGACTTCGGCTTCGGATTCAGATTCAGTCAAATGATCGATTGATTGATTAATTTTTTGGACCAAATTTATTTTAACGTAATATTATTTAATCCAAATTAGCCATTTTTGTAACGGAAAATAATTTTTCTCTTCCCATTTTGTTTTGCATAAATAGTCATTTACATAATGGTCGTTTTACGTGAACATGCATGACAGCCCTTTTGAAGAGTTAGCCATTTTATGTGAACAGTCATGACAGATCTTCTGAAGAGTTGCACCTCTTCATTTAAACCCAACCTATTGGCTATAAATAGGAGATCATTCCCTCAGATTTTTCTTACAAAAATTCTGATTTCTCCTTCTTCTTTCTGCATTGTTTCAACAGAAAAAGAAAGCAGTAAGTGTGATTTACTACTTTTCTTTGCGTTCGTTGTCACTGGAGTTTGAAGTACCGCTGCACCAGTCAGGGTAATCCGTTCTGTCCTGAGAGGAAATAATCCTAAACCTCGGGTACTAGGAGGGGATTATATTCCTTAATGAAACACTGTGAATTCAGTGGGCTCGGAATAATTTTGTTCTTTTGCATTTCTGCTTTTATTGCATCTTTTATTTATGAATATATTTTTTAATACAGTATACTAACAATTATCACCAAATATAGGACCTAAAAACGTAAAAGAACTCTGGTTACAACCTCCAAACCCCATTTCTAAACATAGTTCTTCCAACATAGACGATTTGAGACTTGAGGGGATAGTACGATCGAGCAAGGTTAGCAACACAAATTGAAGATCATCTAAAGATATTTAGGTAATTTCTTCTTTCATTTATTGGGTCTCTGTGTCGAACAAAGGGATTAATCAATTTTTTTGTAATTTTCTAGGGTTTTGTCATGTACTGGTATTTTTTATCCTGCAACATAGTGTATAGTGTTTGCATGTGGGTCCGGTACTCTTTATCTTTATTGTTTCCTTATGTGGTATCAATTTGTGCCATAGGTCTACATTGTCTTTGGCTGCAAGTGTCCTTTTCACATTATAGTGAGGTAGAGTTGGGTTATTGAAATTGACAGAACCATGTGATTTATCTCTTAAAGACTGTATTTTTTTGCTTTCAAGTGTGGTAGGTTTAGGTTGTCAAAATCGACAAAAACATGTGTTTTATCTCTTAAAGAGTGTGATTTATTCTTTCTACTATATTATATGCAGTAATTTATTGTATGTTCAATATTTTATTGTCAAAGTTGTAAATTATTCATGTGGTCCCTCTATGTTTTCTTCTTTGTCTATATTATAGATATTTCAATATGGAGGACCACGAAGAGCCAATTTCAAGTCAATATCAGTGTGAATTAGGTATTGATTATGAATCTGATAGTGATAAAAATTCAGATTATGGTTCAGATGCTAGTGAATATGATTTTGAAGAATTAGAGTTACTTAGGATGCAAAAGGGTAAAGAAGTTAATGATAAACTTACTCACTACAAAGAGCTTGATAAGTCTATGGCATTTAAGGACTTGGATAATGACAGAAAAATCATGAACTTCTATGCTATTGCAAATTCCAAACCTTTGAAGCTTAGAAAAAGTGATAAAATAAGAGTAAGGTATAGATGTGTAGTAGGTTTCCCTTTTGTGTGCCTCATCTCTGAAGATTAGAAGGGTCCTGGCTTTAAGATAAAAACATTGAAGACAAAGCACAATTGTGAAGATGCATTTGAGAATCCTAGAGCCAAAACAAAAACTTTAGCTGAATATTTCAAGAGTAAGATGCAGAATAACCCCAAGTATAAGATAAAGGATATGAAACTAGAATTGAAAAATCAATTTTCATTGAATGTACATAACTCCACATTGAAAAGGGCTAAGAGGATGGAAATTCAGCAATTGCAAGGAAGCTTTTAAGATGACTATAACATATTAGAAGCATATGCAAATGCAAATGAGATTAGGGAGAGCGATCTTGGTAGTGATGTGGTTATCAATTTATCAAAAAATGCCATGGGTGAAGGTAAAAGAAGAGTTTCTACAATGTACATATTCTTTAATACAATGAAGTTGGGGTTCAAACAAGGGTTGAGACCATTCATTGAACTAGATGAGACTTTCTTAAAGGGTCATTACAAGGGGCAACTATTGGTGGTTGTTGTAGAAGATTGCATGAATCATTTCTATACCTTGTTCTGGGTTGTAGTTGACAAGAAAAATACCTTGACATGTACATTGCAAGGGGCAACTATTGGTGGCTCTGGCAAGACTTATTTAATGTGTTTTGGTGTTAGTTACTGGAAACTCTATGATAGAAGTAAACATGTTTTGTTTTTAGTAGCAGTACTGTAGCAGCAGTAAACATGTTCTGGTTTTACTGCAAACTCTATGAAAGCAGAATGGCATATAACATTGTATGTTTTGTTTTGGTGTTTTGGCTACAGCGGTTCTGGCAGCAGTTTTAGTAGCTGTAAAACTAATATTATAGCAGTTTAGTTTGCACGTTAATATGCAGTGGTGTTTGCACAACAGTTTAGTTTGCCAGGAGCTTAATATGTAGTGGTGTTTGCACATCAATTTAGTTTGCTCATTTTATATTGTGCACAACAGTTTAGTTTGCACAACTATCATTGTTTAATATGAAGTGGTGTTTATTAGTATGTATTGTGCTCTTTGGTGTACCCATAAGCAATTGTATCCAGCAGTTTAGTTCGCACAACAGTTTAGTTTGCTGGGCAATTTAGTTGAACGGTTGTGATAAGTTAAACTTCACATGAATTAGTCCATGAAGGTACAATTAAAATATCATAGGAGCAGTTCCAACTCCACAAAGCAAACCAAATGTCAATCAAGTTAAAAAGGATGAAGAACTTAAAAAGTTGTCATAATGTAAGCCTAACAAATGAAATAACTTTTCATGAAACAAGTATGTCAATAATCAACACTATAAGCTTTGCCACTTGCCAATAAACAAACATGTGTTTTTATATCACGGTCATACGTAACACAGGAACATGCATAAAGAAGATGAAACAGGAGGAATGATTAAATCAAAATACTACAACATACTAAACTAACATACTACAACATTCTAAACCAACATGTATTCACTTTATTATCCCTATAACTAACCAAAATACTACAACAACATATTAAAACAACATACATTCACTTCATTATCCCTGTGGCAACCAAAGCAAATAACAAAGCCTGTGAAATCAAAATGATAGTTCTTATCTTCTTCACTTTGACCTCTAAATTACTAGCTTTTTCAGCTTCCACAAGTTGAAATTGCTCTATTTCGTCAAGTTTCATCTTCAAATTATGCCTTTCAACCATGATAACATCTTCCATTTCATCAAACAGGTTCTTAGAGTTGTCTCTTTCGGCTTTAATAGCATCCTCCAATTCCTCAACTTTCATCTTCATAGGGCCACCTTTGAATCATCGTAGCTTGTTCCATGAGGTAAAATTTATTCCTCAAATTGTTCCTCTCAACCTTAGCAGCATCAAGTTTAGTTTTTAAATCTTTGATCACCATCACTGCTCGACAAGGGAGCTCTTCGCCAATCCATTCAAAAAACCCGCAAGAACTAACCTACATCGTATCAGAATTTTTAATGAAAATATTAGTCATTTTTTGTACATAAACAATAAAAATCAAGAACGACCTAACTCAAGAAAAGATGATGAATCGGATAAATTGACCGAAAACAAAATTAATTCAAAACTAACCTTGGATCTTGGACATTTGTAGAACCTTCTCCCAGCATTGGCGTCTGACCAAGCTGTCAAATATAGTGCAATCAATCCGCAATGACACCGTCTTGCATATTGAATTTCATGCGCATTTATAGATGAATTAGACATTAAGCAGAAATTTGAGCAGAAATTTTGAATGGAAAATGGAGATTTTTAAAATTAGGGAACAATGACAATTAGGGTATTGAGAATGGGTGAATATCGGTATAAGAAGAGGGAAAATAAGAAAAGAAATCCGCTTTTGAGGATGCCATGTCAGGTAATTGATGCCAATGAGAAGGCTTATGTGTTTAGTCGTTAGGTTGGAGCATTATTGGCCCAATTTGCTAACGTGGGGGGTTTTAAGGTCCCAGTTTACTAATGGAGGACAAAATTGAGCTATATCCAATAGTTTAAGGATATTATTGGACCTTTTCCGTATTTCAGATCTTTGCAAGAATATTTTTTAGATATAAATTCATACCAGAGCGTTTGACTATGGAAGTTATCCATCTGGTGAGAAGATCAGTGGAGCAATATAGAGAAAAGAAGAAGGACTTGCATATGGTGTTCATTGACCTTAAAAACGTACGATAAAGTTCCGAAGAGGTTCTATGGAGGTGTTTGGAGGTTAGCGGCATTCCGGTGGCGTATACTAGGGCGATTAAGAATGTGTATGATGGTACTAACACTCGAGTGAGGACCGCGGGAGGTGATTCGAAACACTTCCAGTTGTGATGGGTTGCACCATGGATCAGCTATTCGCCCGTTTTTATTTGCCTTGGTGATGGACATGCTGACATGGCACATCCAAAGGGAGGTGCCATAGTGTATGTTATTTGTCGATGATATCGTGTTGATCGACGATATGCAAGGCGGGGTTAACACAAGGTTGGAAGTTTGAAGACATATATTGGATTCTAAAGGTTTCAAGTTGAGCAAGACCAAAACAGAATACTTGGAGTGTAACTTCAGTGACAGAATCATGAAGCAGACGTGGATGTAAAACTTAATACACAAGTTATCCCCAATAGGGGCAATTTTAGATATCTCGGGTCTATTATCCAAGGTAACATAGAGATTGACGAGGATATCACACATCGTGTTGGAGCGGGATGGATGAAACTGAGACTCACATCTGGTTCTATGTGATAAGAATATGCTGCCAAGACTTAACAATTTTTTTATAGAGTGGTGGTTCGACCAACTCTGTTGTATGGGGGTTGAGCCAGTCAAAAACTCTTATGTGCAGAAGATAAAAGTAGCAGAACTAGGGATGTTGAGATGGATGAGTGGGTGTACTATGAAGTTATTCGGGACAAAGTAGGAGTGGCATCCGTGGAGGACAAGATGCGTGAGTCAAGGCTGAGATGGCACGCACATTAAGAGGAGAAGCATTGATGTTTCTGTTAAAAGGTACGAGAGGTTGGCCATGACGGGTTTGAGAAGAGGTCGAGGTAGGCCAAATAAGTAGTGGGTATAGGTAATTAGGCAAGACATGACGCTGCTTCATCTTACTGAGGACATGACCCTTGGTAGAAGGGTGTGGATGTCGAGGATTAGGGTAGAAGGTTAGTAGATTTCAGTTATCGTATTTCCCTGTTGTTACGATTTGGTACTAATTGTTTTTCTTCTCTCTTCTTTTCTTTCTTTTTGTTCTTATTCTCACTTTTTCTGAGCCGAGAGTCTATTGGAAACAACCTATCTACCTTCACTAGGTAGGGAAAAGGCTTGCGTACACACTACTCTCCCCAGACGCCACCTAAGATAGCTTAAGACCTCTTATTAAAGGTAGATTCTTACCTCTAAATGAAAGACAAAAGTTTCACCTTTAGTCTGATATCTCGAGTTCAAAATTTAGGAATGATTTATGCTCAAAAACTAAATAACTGTGCTCGAGGCATAAAGTCATTTCTTTTATGAGGAACTAAATAATGCTTGAGACAAAATTGTGATCAGGAAACAGATTCTCGAGAACCAAAAACCAGTATGGCAATAGACAATGCAAAGGTGAAGTGGCAAGTGACAAACTTGTATGGAGCAGTGGTATCTTTTCCATAACGTAAAAGGAGAATTCAGTGGTGAAGTTCCTATAGAAATATCAATAAGGATCCTGTTGAAATTTCTAGAGAAGAAAGAAAGAATGGAACTATTGACATTCAAGAACTTACATATAGTTATTACACAAAAAATAAGAAAAATTATAGCTACAAACCATCGTCATCTGAAGCTCTGCAAGTCACAAACTGAGCAGCAATATTGAAGCTCTGGAAGTTTTACCAAATCTTGATTCTTTCCATTTGGCATGATTGATGAATGTTGACTGTACATGACTACCAATGACCTCAAACAGCCCGGTCATTCTTTCATGTGTGGACCTTTTTACTCAAGATAGATCCCTCTGACTGGTATAACCAAAGGTAATCTAAACTAGAAGTCGTACTTCGTCCTGCCACTTCTCAGGATTAGGCATAACATATCAGGAATATCTGAAAATGACGATGACTTTAAAAAGCTCCAAGACTCCAGCATAAGTCTCTTTCTTGATCCCTTAAAATGCACTACCTGTGCCCAAAAATGAATTGAAAACTCAGAACGGAACCAGGCATCCTTTCATAATCTCATTTAATGAAGTATGCTGTTCATCACGAGACTGGAAGTTTTACCAACTCTTGATTCTTTTCAGATTTTCAATAACTGTAAACAGCATCTTTTCCCTTAAGAGGTCCAGGTGGAAGTGATTAAAGACTCTTGACTATACTTTAGCAACAGTAAAATTGTACAAGCGATCAATCACATATATAAAGTAATGGAGAATCAGACTTCTGAAATTCTAACATTGAGAATGCACTTGGACATTTTGTTTCATTCATGTGTATGTTTAGTTGATAATCATCTATGCATTTATATGTCAATACATTACAACTCCCTAAATAGAAATTCAAGAGTCATTTTGGAAACTCTCACTATAAATTTACCAATTTATATTCCTTTAACCCAAAACAAGCTTAAACCAAAACTGTACCTTAACATCCAAGGGCATCCCATGAAATTGACCCGCGCCCTCTGGTGGTGTCCAGTTGTAAATGGAACACGGCAAGAATAGCACTGAAGCGCCACTAATTCGGTCCGTAAATGCTTGTTTTCTGGTAAACCTTCGGACATCAAAGGAAGAGTGAGATTTTACAACCCAGGCAAGAGCTAATTGATCCCCGAGCATTCTGGAAGCTTTCATGAACTTTGTCGTGTAGACATTTAGTACTTCTTCCAAGAAGAACTTTGCTCTGCACAGTTATGGAGTTATAATGACTTTAGGAAGAGGTGTAAACAAAAGCATTTCCAGTTCAGCCAATAAATTAATAAAAGAAACTAAGTACATCCGGACTAAGAAAACAGATAATACTAAAATCCCAGGTTTTCAAAATTTCAAGCAAACGAACCAAGAAACATCTGTTAAATCTACCGGATTAGTCGACCAGCATAATTATAGGAGAAGAATCAGATTTTTAATTAATAACTTGATTGTAGGAAGATTGTATTGTAACTGAATATTCTCTCACTATTTTCATTTATTTTCTTTCGTAGAATAGTTGTAGAACTCTTATATAAGGACATGTGTGCGTAGGATGTAAAATACACATTGAAATACAAAGAAGCCTTTTTGTCTTCTCAATTTCAACAGGATTCCTACTAGACAGTCCTCCTTATAAATATCAGAACCACAGAATATAACACCTACAAGCTTAGAATTTATTGAGGAGCACCTTCGCTGCTACGCATGATCTAAGATTATCAAGCACACAAGCCAAGCACCATTATAAGATATCGAGGGCTCCTATTAGCATCCTCCTCATAAATTCAGGAAAATAGAATACAAAACAACAAACCTTAGAATTCCCTCAGGAGTGCCCCTCACTGCTATAAATCCTGAATTCAGAGGTTGCTCTTTGTTGTTACGGAATGTTAGAGCCACATGAAAATCAGGGTGATCATTAAATATCTGCCCCAAGTCATCAACCACTGCTATATCCGAGTCGGTAAAGATGTAATGATTCACTTGCCCCTTCCATTTTGAATGCTCCATAGCTCGTGTTTCTAGAAAGACCTGCAGTGGGAAACTATTAGCAAAAAAGAATAACATGCATGATACAAACGGCAAAACATCTAAAATTTTCTAAGGGAATCATACTCGACAAATTGACAGAAATAGAGAAATGACAGTATATTTTTGCAATACATATACCAAGTAAGATAATATCTGGACATCAACACTTAAATACAAAAGATGAAATTTTTAACTATGTTCATTTACTATATCATTACATGTAATTGTCGTAGACAATCGCTCAACACTTTCTGGAAACACTCAGACTCTAAACTATATTGACCAAAACTGGAAACAAACACAAAAAATTATTGTGGCACAACAAGAAAGCATGCACTAGCTCTGCAACGAAATCTCCACTAATACTAGTGGACTGACCACCCACCACCCCCTCCTCGCAAAAGAAATACAAACAAATATTCATGGATGATTCAGCAGTACAATGACATGATGAGTTTCTCAGATAACAAATAAATATTCATGGATGATTCAACTGTACAAGGACAGAAAAGGCCCACGTGCACTGGAAAGTTAGCTTATCTCAGTGTGAAAAGGTGATTTTCCCAAGTTACAAGAAATAATTTGAAGCACGCCTAGCATGCTGAAACAACAGTAGGAATTCTGGAAGTTTTAAAGCCAAAATCAACATAAAAAGAAAAATACCCTTCATAATAATGAACTGTGCTCTTACAATGTACGACCTGATTCTTTGTAGCATCAACATTTCTCGTGAATAATCACCTTGAATGGGTAGAATGGTCAATCTTTCTCTCTCCACTGGAAGTTTAGATGATGGATTAGTAAGGATGATGATGTTGCTCTGAGGCATGGTCTCCTGCACGTATCAAATAAAATGCAACTGAAATCAACTTCTACACAATACCTTTGGTGACAGTTTGCAAATTTTGGCTGGCAATGAGATTTTATCACAGGTACTCTAATTTAGGAGTAAGACAAGGAACTCCGGAAGTAAAAATAAGAAAGTGAAATGGCAATATTCCCAGAAGGAATATCAAGGTTATCATAAGAAGATCAAAATATAAAATATAAAATGTAAAATATAAAATTAAAAAACAAAAAAGATAAAGTGAACTGTCACATATGTTTGTTTGCCTCCACCAAATAAGTGATCAAAGCTGACTCCAATGAGTTTGGAATAAAGGCTATGAGGAATGAAGCTCTGATAACTTTTCATGTTTCTTAACAACCTTCTCATGTCCCATTAGTGTTTTTTTTAAGGTTTTATCATGGATGTTTTTACCCTACACCTAGCCAAACACCACTACGAAGGATGTAAGAGGCCTCACAAATAACCTTTGCCATTATTCTTCCCGGTTATTTCAAGTGCGATAGGAAGAAAACAATAACCTTTTTTGTGGATGAAGTAGGAAGGAAACAATAACATCTCTAGGAGAAGTTTTCTAAAAATTATTTGTGCTGATTTTTGTCTGATTATCCGTTACATATCAGCAATGTGGAGCTTATGACATCAAAGTGTACTTGAGAATCTTAACAAGAACACATTATTGATCTATGTTGTCTTGCACATGGATTTACCTGAATGAAATTAATGAAGACATTCAAGATGGCGATTGACCTCTCCACCTTGTTGTAGGAAGTGTTTCCAACTGTAACCAAATCTAGTGATTTACCACTAGCCTGCTGATCAACAGCAGTATTATACGTAGCAAAGACAGTGACGATGGAAATATTGCCTCCAGCCTTCAAATTTTTAGAAGATGCTCCAAAATGTGTCTTGCTGAGAGCTTTGTTGCCTATCATTTAGATTAACAAAGCATACTGATCTTTAAATTATATGCATGAATATATACATATATTCGATGGTAGACAAACTAGTAAGAAGCTAGATTTTGTGTGCATTTATGCACCTAAATCCAGAGATGCACTTCAAGAAAGCCAATTGAAAACCACTGCAATTTGAGGTAGGCTGTTGTGAGCTAGAAATGATTTAACAAAAAATTATACAAGTATAGCAAATTAAACCCCTAACTAGAGCTTCTTGCTAATTGTTTGTTTTTTAATGACGGTTGTGTCTGGCTAGCTTATGTGCACCTCGACCATTTCCACTGCATACCTGCTACCTCCCACCAGCACAGGTTCCTACCGAGTAACTCTGCCCATCAAACTTAGGCAGATGGGAAGAAATCATCTTAGTGTTTTTGCCTCCACTATGGTTTGAACCTGAAACCTCATCGTTCTCCTCCCACTTCATTAACCATCAGCAAACACCCTCGAGTACACTTCTCCTAAATTATTTTAGCAACTTAACTGGCTCAACAGGAAACCAGAGGTGCACAAGCACAAAGTTCTACGAAATTCTAAATATCCTAGGAGCACGAGTTGATCTAGCTTACCTATGGTTCATGTGAACCCAGTAGTTTTATTATTGTACAATAACTTGAGCCCCTATAGGAACCCATAAACTTCAACTTCAATTCTGGATCCGCCTCTCCTAGGAGGAAACTACAAAGATAATTAATTCGAATAACAAACATTAAAGCAAAAAAGATATAAACCTTGGCATTGTAGTCGATCAGGCAACCCTTGGCCAGCAGCAGGTCCTAAAACCAGACGATCAGATTTCTTGTATTGTTTCCTTTGTGGAACTTCTGCAGCTGAGTGCTGCCGCAGTTCTAAAACTGAAAAAAAGAAGACAATTTTAACATTCATTCTTTTTTTTTTAAAAGAATTAGATTAAGTATTGAAAAAGGGAATTAACTAACTCAGTATTAACCTGAGAGCATGTGAGCTAAAACAAAAAACAACGGCAAACATAATAGGAACGGGCGCCACCCACTGCATACTCTCTTTCCAAGCATTTCGCGAGGAGTTCGCCGGAAAATGGATTAGGGTGTAAGTAGAAACTCGATTTCGCCGGAGCAAGAGAATAGTTATGTCTGATTTGAAATTGGGGAGTAATCAATCGGATCCGGGTTCTCTCCAAATTTGGAATCCGGTAGAACTGGTTTAGGGAAAAGGGTCATCTTTGCCCCTTAACTATTAGTTTTGGTCTAAGTCTAATAGTGCCCTCATCTGCCTATTGGGCTAAATATACTCTTCTCTTAAAGTTTATGGCTCACACATGCCCTTTAAGTTAACAACCCACTTTAAATCTTAAATAAAAATTATTTTTAATGACGTTTCTTAATATTATTGGTTATTTAAAACCCACCCCAAATATCTCTAACCCACCCACCCGTTTGAGCCCGACCCAACCCAACACATACATAACCTACTAAACCCTCTAACCCCTACGAAAAGCGACTGAAGCTCCCCAAAATTTCACGTCTGAATCTTAAAATTGGAGTTCTTGTTTTTCTTCTTCTTCATCTCCCAATCTAAACATTAGAGTTCTTACATCTTCTTCATCTTGTTTTAGCTTCAAAATGTCTGAATCTTCTGCTATTTCTTCCGAAATTCATACGACTGTTACTCCTCCCTCTGAAACTAAGGTTCTTTTTGTTCTTCCCTCTCCCAAATCTTAAAAATGAAAGTTCTTAGATCTTCTTCATCTTGTTTTAGCTTCAAAAATGTCTAAATCTTCTTCTTCTTCTTCTCGTGACCAAAGTGAGAACCGTATATGTTATTGTGGATTGATTGCCAATCAATTAACTGCTACGACACCTTTGAATGGTGGTCGTAGATTCTACAAATGTTGTCGTTATGAGACTAATGGTTGTCGATATTGGGAATGGCGCGACGAAGAACTTCCACATCATGTGTCAATGTTTATTCATAAGTAAAGAAATTCGTTGAATGTCCTTCGTCTCGAAGGAACAAACCGAGAAATACGGTGGATGATATGGTTGGAGTAAAGCTACATATTTGAATAACGTATGCTTGGAAAAGAAAGTTTCAAACTTGGAGTAGAAATCGAAGCGATGGAAAAGACTTGCGATATGGTCATATGCTATTTTGTTGTTTTTGTAGCTTGCACAATGATGTATTGAAGTTGATGGCCTCTAATGTTTTGCTGTGATGATGAAATTCTGCTGATATAAGTTGTTTAAACTAGTTGTTTTGGTTTTTAAATGAAGGAAATATGTTGATTTTAATTATTTAGATTAGTTATTTTGGTTGGTTAATGAAGGAAATCTGCTAATTTTAGTTGTTTAGATTGGTTGTTTTGATAGTCAAATGTGAAAAATCTGCAGAAGTTGATGTTTGTTAAGTTTGTAAAAAATCTTCAGAAGTTAGAAATTGATGTTTGTTATGTTTGGTAAAAGATTGTGCCATATTCTGTTGGTCCAAATATGCAGATTTCTATGCATCACATTAAGATATAAAGAGAATAAATTGCATTTCATATTCAACTTCTTTATGACACACTTTGGGCATCTTAACTGCTTATTTATACTGCACATTAAAATCCGAAAAATTATTATTCAATTTCTTTTTTCAATCCATATTTTGTCGTTAGCATTTCTTAGCTAAGTCCTTGTCCGACGATATAATGCAGATTTATATAAGTATGCTAATAGACTATGTTTAGTAAGTATGCATATGTTGGTTTATTGCAGATATGCATATCTATGCCATATTTTGTGTCCGAAAAACAGTTAACTTGCTCCTAACATGTTGTTCTTCACAAACAGTTAAATTCAAAACAAAAGATAGGTTCTTACCTAAAAACAAAACAGAAATGCTGAATCAAAACAGAAACAGTAATTCAAAACAGAAGATAAAACCAAATCAGAAAATGCAACTTAACCAAACCCAAAACATAATCAGAACAAAATAGTAAAGTAAAGAATAACCAAAACAGTACAACCAAAACCAAAACAGAATCAGGACAGAAACAATACATCACTGAATCAGAACCAAAAAGAATATGCAACTTAAATCGCTGAAATAAAGTAAAAAACTTGCTAACCAAAACCAAAACAGAAGTACATAACAGTCAGATTAACCAAAACAAGGTCTGAATCAATCAGTACATAACAATCAGATTAACCAAAACTCATTGATCTGCACAAACTACTATAATACTTGTGCTTTTTAGTCTTTAGTTTTCCAATTGTTTTTCCTTTTCTTCTACCAACTGATTTGCGGACATAGTTGATTTGCCTCTCCAAGTGAGCTTCTTTGGTGAATAAGGCAGATTAGTAGGAAAGTTAACACCATCTACATCTCCTTTGAAGCCAATCTTCCTAGTATCAATAGGTTCTTGATGCAACTTTCTTTGCTCAAGCCTAGTCTTAGCTTCAGATATCACCTTAGGCATCACATCCAACTCTTCATCTTCATCTTCGTTTTCATCTTCAACCTCATATTCATCATCAACTATTGTTGAAGGTGCAACAATTACATTTTAATCTTCGCATTGACTCACTCCAGGGGTAGGCATGAAAACAAATTCTAAATTTTGATTGTCTTGTGGTGCCGTTAAGGGCATATCTTGTACTGTTCAGGAAGTTCCTTCACCATTAGCCTGCAAGAATTGTTATACGTATAAAATAATGAAAAATCAGTTACAAATAAAGTATAAAATAATGAAAAATCAGTTACAATGATTTTTTTTTTGACAAACATCTACCTTCTGCATATCCGACATAAATGTCACCTTTTCACCATCTTCAAGCTCCAAAGAATTTCTTGGTAACTCCATAAACCACTTTCAGGTTCTACCAGTTTCTTTATCCACTACTGCCCATGCAAGAGGATAAAAATGTTTCACTGAATCTTGTGCCATGGCCACCAGTAGAATTCCCTTGCATTTACCTTTTAGAAATGTGCCATCTAAGCCTATAAGAGGTCTCAAACCTGCTTTCCAGCCTATTTTCAAAGCTTGAAAGCAAATATACATCCTAAGGAACCTCATTTTCCTTCTGCCAAAGCATCTTTAGAAATTTTTATCACCACACCAGAACCAGGGTTACTGTCCCTTAATTCTTGAGCATAGGCCTCTAATCTATTGTAATAGTCAATGAAGTTATCCTCCAATTTCTCTAGCACAAGCCTCTTTACTCTTTTCATCTTTGAATAACTAACATTAAGTTTGAATTGATCCTCTAGGTCCACCCTCATATCTTTCACCTTGTATTTAGGATTAGTTTGGACTTTGTTCTCGAAATAGTGTGTTAAAGCTTGGGGAGTATCTCTTCCATTCTTGTATGCGCTTTCACAAGTATGCTTTGTTTTCAAAGTTTTGATTCTAAATCCTTGATCTTTATTATCCTGAGATATTAATAACTCAAAGGGATAACCAACACCACTCATATAAATATATCTAATTCTACCAGTGTCGCTCTTCTTAACCTTAAGGCCCTTCCCATTACAATTGCATAATACCCCACAATTCCTTTAGCTTCGGCCAAATCCCCAAAACTCATACCATTTTCCAACTCTTTATACTTGTCTAGTTTGTCATTGCCGTCTTTATTCCTTTCCTTACTAAAGAGATCCAATTTATCATTATCGTAATCACTAGAGTCATGTTCATATGCTTCCTCTTCCTCACATGACTCACAATCAATCCCAACATCTACAATGACACTGTGAGGTTCATTGTGGTGACTTATGCTAGGAGTTGACACATGTTCTTCATCCTCATCAGTAGCAAATAATTAAAGTACACTTAGCTGGTTAACTAAGAGTTGTTGTAGTGTTTTGATTCCTGAATCCCCTTCCACCATAAAGTACCTACCTGAAGGCTCTATTACTAGAAGTTGTTCAACCTTCTTAAACCCACATTTTTCAATGTATTACGAACAAATGTCTATATAAGACAGCTAATCCATATCATAATCTTGCAACAAGTGAATCAATTTTTTAATGTACACTATTTGAGGTTTCAAGACTCATCTGCCCCCATAATTCAAGACCAAGTCCACCTTTTCAACCATTCTTTGTTGAGTTCACGTGCAAGCCATAAAAAGAAGGGAAAAGGACCCATCATACATATTCAAACAGAAAAATATAGTTCAATTTATCATATTTAATGTCCTAAAGTACCGACAAGAATAAAGTTTAATAGAGCACATACAACTATAAATGCATAAACAAACACAAAAGCCTAGAAATAAATAATTATTTGAGCAGACAACAAGAACCCATCGGAACACTAAATCGCTATCAACTATACAAAATCCCTAAAACACATGCAATATCAATATTACTAAACAATGACATTAAAAGTGTAACGACCCGATGGGTCGTTCCAAGAGTTTTAGCCCTGTTTCTCCCATTTATGCTTCATTATATGTGGTTCATCTCTATTATGTTGTGTTAGGTTGGTTGGATCGGGTTCCGAGCGATTTTGGAGAGAAATGAGATATTTAGTCTCTTGAGTTGGTTATTTAGTTGGAAAAATCAACCAAAAGTTGACTTATGGGTAAATGATCTCAGAATTGGGTTTTTATGATTAGGATAGCTTAGTTAGATGATTTTGAACTTAGGAGTGGGTTCGAAATGTTATTCGGAGGTCCGTGGTAGAATTAGGCTTGAATTGGCGAAATTAGATTTTTGGCGATTTTCGGTCAGCAGTGTAAAATTAGCTATCGGGATAGGAATGGAATTCTGGAAGTTGGAATAGGTTCGTAGTGTCATTTGTGATGTGTGTGAAAATTTTCAGGTCAATCAGACGTGGTTTGGTTGGTTTCGGCATCGTTGGCGAATTTTGGAAGTTTAGAAATCCTTAGGCTTGAATTCAGGGTTAATTTGATATTTTGATGTTGTTTTGGGTGATTCGAAGGCTCAAATAAGTTTGTGTGATGTTATGGGATGTGTTGGTATGTTTTGGTTGAAGTCCCGAGGGCCGAGGGTGAGTTTCGGGTGGTTTCGGACCATTTTTAGGCCGTTTCTAATTGCTAGTTTTTGGGCTTCAGGGGTGTACAATGCGATAGCATAGGTCTGGTCGCGTTAGCATAGAGGAAATTTGGAAAAATTAGTTGTGCTATGTGATAGCATAAGTACTCCCGCGATCGCATAGAGTAAAATCTCTGTTGCACTGACCCGACTTTGGAAGCTTATAACTCACAATCTATAAGGAATTTGAAGATGATCCAAAATGAAAGTTGTATCCCTTGATGTCTAATTTTCATAAAGTTAAACTAATTGTAATTTGGTGTTTTGTACAGAAAGTTATGATCATTATACTAGAGGCTGTCCGGAAGAGTTGGAGAAGGCTATTGGAGAAAATTTGTTCTAAGCGATCGCGTGGAAATGGCCGCGATCGCATAGGGTAAAAGAATGGATGGAAAATTTTGTGCTTCGCTATCGCATTAGTTTGTCCGCGATAGCATAGGGTAAATGCCTGAGCAGATTATAAAGTACTCTATTTCGAGGGTTTCAACCATTTTTGCATTTTTGGAGCTATGGACCTTGGATTGAGGCGATTTTTGAAGGGATTTTCAGAGGAGTAATTGGGGTAAGTGTTCTTCACTCAAATTTGGTTAAATTCCATGATTGTGTCTTGATTATTATCATTTAATTTGGGAATTTAGGGTGAAAATTGGGGGGAAACGGAAGAGAATTGGAGAGTTGATTTTGGGGATTTGAATGGCCATTTGATGTCGGATTTTGCTGAATTTGATATGGGTAGACTCGTGAGTGAATGGACTTTCTAGTTTTGTAATTTTTGTTGGATTCCGAGATGCGGGTCCGGGGGGAGGGTTTGACCAAATTCGGGAATTTTGGTCTAATTTGATAATTTTCATGTGGAATTCATCCCTTTAGCGTATATTGATGATAATATACTGATTTTGGTTAGATTCGGAGCATTTGGAGGCTGAGTCAAGAGGCAAGGGCACCGCGGGTTAGAGTTTTGTCCAGTTTGAGGTAAGTAATGACTGTAAATCTCGTCCTGAGGGTATGAAACCCCGGACTTGACATTGTATCACTATTTTGGAGTGGCGCACATGCTAGATGACGAGTGTGTGGTGTACACCGATGGGGATTGTGACTTGGTCCGTCCCGTAGAAACTATTAAGTTGCGTATTTGACTAAGAAATCATATGATATTTTATATTTTAGAGGTATTTACTATGTTTTGGACTGAATGTCGTATTTGGGGGCCTCGTGCCAAGTTGTTTGGACCCTTAGGGGCTTTTTACTATTATTTCCTCACTGTGTTGATTTAAGATTTTACTCAGTCATGCTAATATAACTGATTTCGAAACTCAGTCTTATTTAATCTATTTGATGCATAAAATGATATTTTGGGTTGAGCACCTTGTTTTACTGATAGCCCGAGTGGCTTGAGAGGTTTCTGACTGAGTGAGGCCGAGGGAATATGTTGTGAGGATATTATGGGATCGGGATGCACGCCGAAGCGTTGTGTGTGTATATATATATATGGATCGGGCTGCACGTCGCAGTAAGATATGTTGGATCGGGCTGCACGCCGTAACGATATTGGGTCGAGCTTCACGACGCAGCGATATAGCGCTTGGGCTGTAGGAGTGTTCATTTTTATTCAATATATTTGGTTCCCAATTGATTTTCCCACCTAATTGGTGTATTCCTGAGTTGAAATTTTGGGGTTTGAGGCTAGGGATTTGGAGAGTTGATTTTGGGGGTTTGAATGGCGATTTGATGTCAGATTTTGACAAATTTTGTCTAATTTGACTCGTAATCGAATGGGCTTTATGATTTTGCGACTTTTGTTGGATTTTGAGATGTGGGCTCGGGGGCCGGCTTGAAGACGATTTTGGATTTTTATTCATAATTTCGTTTTTTGTTGTGGAATTGATTCCTTTAGCCCGTATTGATTGTATTGTACTGCTTGTGGCTAGATTCGAGTCATACGGAGGCCGAGTTGCGAGGCAGGGGCGTATTGTAGTAGAGTTTGGCTCGGATTGAGATAAGTAACAGTTCTAAATCTAGTTCTGAGGTATGAAACCCCGGATTTCATATTACGTGATTGGTTTGAAGGACAACACACATGCTAGGTGACGGGTGTGTGGGCGTGCACTGTCGGAATTGGGACTTGGTCCATTCCTTTGAAATTGTGAACTTCAATAGCTCGTTGTCAACTCCATATTCACTATATGTTATTGAAATTTAACTGCAATTCGTGTTAAAAATCATGTTTAGACCATGTGTTGATATTGTTGGAGCCCATAGAGGCCGCGTACATGTTGAACTACCTGTGTATTGCTGGTTGTACTCAGTCTCAGTTTTATTTGCATATCCCAATCTCTATTATTCCTTGTTGATATATCATATAATTTCTGTTTTGGCTTATTTTCATGATTTCTGAGAGCCCGAGAGAGTTGATGATTGAGTGAGTCTGAAGTCATGATTGTGAGGATATTTATGGGGTCCGACTGCACGTCGCAACATGTTTCATTGATTTTATGCCATGATTGGCTTGATATTGCGCTTGGGCTAAAGGAGCCCCTCCGGAGTTTGTAAACACCCCTAGTGAGCACATATACATACTGAGTGTGAGTGCCGAGGGCCGAGCGACTGTGAGGAATGAGTGAATGTAAGGATTGAGTGACCGTGAAGAATAAGTGATTGTGAGGTTGGAGTGTTGGGAGGACTGAGTGACTGTTGTTCTGAGAGGATGCATTTAATATCATTGTTGTTGCACATAACTGCCATATATCATTGTTTTTGAAACTTCTGAGAGATAATATATCCGATTTTACTTGAAATCGGTATGTATAAACTGATTTGACTTAGATTGACGGATTTGAAAGCATGTATACTTTTCCTTGTTGATATTATTGAGTGAGGAGTCGATATCTCGGAGACTATTGAGGTAGCTGCACAACATTCGCAAGCCTTGACTCTTCTTCGTTATCTTTATTTGTATTTCAGTTCTTATTCCTTAAACATTGTAGTAGGTTGTATCCCGGTATAGATGCTCATGTACTCGGTGACACCCCGGTTTGGGGAGAGGTTTGTATTGCGTTGTGGATTTATTTTTGTTTTTAAAGGGTTTTGTTAAATATCAACTGCTTCCGTATAATTTTCAAAGCTTTTATTGTGTTGAGATGGTTGAGTAGTGGCTTGCCTAGTTCCACGATAAGCGCCATCAAGACGGTTGGTTTTTGGGTCAGGACAAGTTGGTATCAAAGCCTAGGTTACATAGATCTCACGAGTCATGAGCAGGTTTAGTAGAGTATTGCGGATCGGTACGGAGACACTTGTACTTATCTTCGAGAGGCTGTCGAACCCTTAGGAAATTTCACATTCTTGTATTCTTTTCATGCGAATTGTTGATTTTGGTAACTACATTTATGTTATTCTATTCTCTCACAGATGGTGAGGACACATACTACTGGGCAGGATGGACAACCACTAATACCACCAGTCAGGGCCGGGAGAGGCCGAGGTCGCGGTAGGGGTAGGGGTGTAGCTTGCAAAGCAGCTAGGACAGTACATGCATATCCACCAGTCATTCTGGCTTATGAGCAGGTACCTAATACAGTTGAGCCAATGGGGCCAACTCAGACACCAGTTGTGCCCATCATGATTCCAGGTCTTCAGGAGGCCTTAGATCAGATTATGATCGTGTGTAACGGTCTTGCTCATGCGGTCTCTATTCCGATTGCAACAACCACTTCTCAGGCCGGAGGAGGTACCCAGACTCCCGCCGCCCATACACCAGAGCAGGTGATGCAGGGACTCCAGACACACGAAGTCTTTACCATCCCAGACGACTGTAGTTGCTCAGGCCACGGTGGTCCCTATTATGGTTGATGATGAGCAGAGGAGACTTGAGAGATTTGAGAGACTTCGACCTCTATCATTTAGCGGTGCTGAGTCAAAGGATGCTCAGGGCTTCCCATATAAGTGCAAGCGGATGCTTCAGACAACGGGTATTCAGGAGATCATTGGGTCTTGGTTGCTACTTTTCAGTTTTCTAGGGATGCTCTAATATGGTGGGAGGCTTATGAGAGACGTAGTCCATTTAGTGCAATATCACTTACATGGCAGGAGTTCTCCGTTCTATTCTTGGAGAAGTTTTTGCCGTAGTCTCGTAGGGAGGAGCTGCGCAGACAGTTTGAGCAGCTTCGTCAGGATGGCATGTCTGTGACACATTACGAGATGAGGTTTTCTGAGTTGTCTCATCACGATGTTTGGCTGGTTACCACTGATAGGGAGAGGATTCAGAGGTTCATCGATGGCCTCACATATTATTTGCAATTGCTTATGATTCGAGAGAGGGTATCTGGTGCTACTTTTGATGAGGTAGTCGACATTGCTCGGATGATAGAGATGGTCCCCAACCAGGAGCAGGGAGAGAGGGAGTCCAAAAGGCCTTGTGGGCATGGTGGTTTCAACGGCAAGGGTCGTCCTTATAGGCATGCTCAGACGGCTCATCTAGTTCACCGTGGTGCATCATCCGACCATGGTTCATACAGTACACACTAGGGCCAGTCATCTCTCAGTGCCCTTCCAGATCAGAGTTCGTCCCGTGCTCCATTGGTCCAGGGCTCATCTATGCCATGTCCTTCTAGTAGTTATCTAGGTGCTCGGGACTCCCTTAGTCCCCACCACCAGATACAGGGAGTTGCTTTCAGTTCAGGGAGTAGCTCGGCAGAGGATTCAACCTACCACTTCAGCACTCGTTACTTCACCACCCACCCAACCGGCTCGGGGTGGATCCTAGTTACCCAGAGGTCGCCCTAGAGGGGAAGGCCGATCAAGTGGCAGACAGGCCCAATTCTATGTTGTTCCTGCCAGATCTGATGTTGTTGCTTCAGATGTAGTGATCATAAGTATTGTCTCAATTTTCCACAAGGATGCCTTTTTACTATTTGAACTTGGTTCCACTTATTCATATGTGTCATCGTATTTTTCTCATCATTTGGATATGCCCCGTGAATCCTTAGCTTCATCTGTTCATGTCTCTACGCTTGTGGATGACACTATCGTTGTGGACCGTGTATATCGATCGTGTACAATGACTATTGGGGGATTGGATACCAGAGTTGATCTTTTGCTACTTCGTATGGTGGACTTTGACATGATTTTAGGTATGGATTGGTTTTCTCCGTGTCATTCTATTATAGATTGTCACTCTAAGACCGTGACGTTGGTAATCCCGGGATTTCCAATAATTGAGTGGAGCGGTTCTATAGACTTTGTTCCCAACAGAATGATTTCATATTTGAAGGCTCAGCGGATGGTTGGGAAGGGTTGTGTATCTTATCTGGACTTTGTGAGGGATGCTAGTGCTGATGCTCCCACTATTGATTTTGTTCAGGTGGTGCGGGAGTTTTTGGATGTGTTTCTTGTAGACCTGTCGTGCATGATGCCCGACAGGGATATCGATTTTGATATCGACTTGGTGCTGGACACCCAAACCATTTCTATTCCACCGTATCACATGACACTAGCTGATTTGAAGGAATTGAAGGAGCAACTTCAGGAACTCCTTGATAAGGGGTTTATTCGGCCTAGTGTGTCACCTTAGGGTGCGCCAGTTCTGTTTGTAAAGAAAAAGGATGGTACTATGAGGATGTGCATTGATTATAGACAGTTGAACAAAGTTACAATCAAGAACAAGTATCCTTTACCGCGTATTGATGATCTGTTTGACCAGCTTCAGGGAGCGAGGGTGTTTTCCAAGATCAATTTGAGGTATGTGTATCACCAGCTGAAGATTTGGGACTCGGATATTCTAAAAATAACATTCAAGACCTGTTATGGTCATTATGAGTTCCTTGTGATGTCTTTTGGGCTGACCAACACCCCAGGAACATTCATGTATCTGATGAACATTGTGTTTCAAACTTATCTCGACTCGTTTGTTATAGTGTTCATTGATGATATCCTTGTGTACTCTCGTATCCAGGAGGAGCATGCCTAACATTTGAGGATTGTGTTGCAGCGGTTGAGTGAGTAGAAGTTTTATGCCAAGTTCCTAAGTGTGAGTTTTGGCTTGGTTCAGTGGAATTCTTGGGGCACGTGGTGTCTAGTAAGGGTATTCAGGTGGATCCGAAGAAGATAGAGGCGGTGTAGAGTTGGCCCAGACCATCCTCATCTACGGAGATTCAGAGATTTCTCCGCTTGGCCGGTTATTACCATCACTTTGTTCATGGATTCTCATCTATCGCATTTCCCTTGACCAAATTGAACCAAAAGGGTGCTCCTTTCAGGTGGTCGGATGAGTGCGAGGAGAGCTTTTAGAAGCTCAAGACTGCCTTGACCACAACTCTAATTCTAGTTTTGCCTTCAGCTTCAGGCTCTTATACAGTATATTGTGATGCTTCTCGGATCGGTATTGGGTGTGTCTTGATGCAGGAGGGTAGAGTGATTGCTTATGCTTCGCGTCAATTGAAGCTTCATGAGAAGAACTACCATGTTCATGATTTGGAGTTAGCTGTCATCGTTCATGCATTGAAGATTTGGAGGCATTATCTCTACAGTATGTCTTGTGAGGTCTCCAGCATTTGTTCAAACAAAAGGACCTAAATTTGAGGTAACAGAGATGGTTAGAGTGGCTGAAGGACTATGATATCACCATTTTGTATCATCCTGGGAAGGCCAATGTGGTGGCCGATGCCTTGAGTAGAAAGGCGGTGAGTATGGGTAGTCTTGCTTTCCTTCCCATTAGAGATAGACCTATTGCAGTTGATGTTCAGGCCTTAGATAACCGATTCGTGAGATTGGATATTTCTAAGCCCAGTCGGGTTCTAGCTTGTGTGGTTTCTTGGTCTTCCTTATTTGATCGCATCAGAGAGTGCCAGTATGATGATCCTCATTTTCTTGTCCTCAAGGACAGGGTTCGGCACGATGAGGCCATAGATGTGACTATTGGGGTTGATGGGGTATTGAGGATGTAGGGTTGGATTTGTGTGCCCAATGCGGATGGGCTACGTGAGTTGATTCTTAAGGAGGACCACAGTTCTCGATACTGCATTCATCCGGATGCTGCGAAGATGTATCAGGACTTGACACAACACTATTGGTGGAGGAGAATGAAGAAGGATATAGTGGGGTTTGTAGCTCGGTGCCTTAACTATCAGCAGGTGAAGTATGAGCATCAAAGACCGGGTGGATTGCTTCAGAGGATAGAGATTCTAGAGTGGAAGTGGGAGCGGAGCACCATGGACTTCGTAATTGGGCTCCCACGGACTTCGAGGAAGTTTGATGTTATTTGGCTGATTGTAGATCGGCTGACCAATTCTGCGCACTTCATTCCAGTTGGTATTACCTATTCTTTGGAGCGGTTGGCTGAGATTTACATCTGAGAGATTGTCCGCCTTCACGGTGTGCCAGTGTCCATCATTTCAGACCGAGGCACGCAGTTTACATTACAATTCTGGAGAGCAGTACAACGAGAGTTGGGCACCCAGGTTGAGTTGAGCACAATATTTCACCCTCAGACAGATGGACAATTCGAGCGCACTATTTAGATATTGGAGGGCATGTTACGCGCTTGTGTAATTGATTTTGGGGGTTCTTGGGATCAGTTTCTGCCACTCGCGGAGTTTTCCTACAACAACAGCTACCGATCGAGCATCTAAATGGCTTTGTATGAGGCTTTGTATGGGAGCTGATGTAGATCTCCAGTGGGTTGGTTCGAGCCGGAGGAGGCTAAGCTTTTGGGTACTGACTTGGTTAAGGATGCATTGGACAAGGTTAAATTGATTCAAGGGCAGCTTCGCATGGCGCAATCTAGACAGAACAGCTATGCCGACATAAAGGTACGTGATGTGTCTTACATGGTTGGGGAGAAGGTTCTGCTGAAGGTTTTACCCATGAAGGATGAGATTTGGGAAAAAGGGCAAGTTGAGCCCTCGATTTATTGGTCCGTTTGAGGCACTTCAGAGGATTGGAGAGGTGTATTATGAGCTTGCCTTGCCACCTAATTTGTCGAGTGTGCATTCAATATTTTATGTTTTTATGCTTCGGAAGTATGTCGGTGATCCGTCTCATGTTTTGGATTTCAGCATAGATCAGTTGGATGGTGATTTTACTTATGATATAGAGTCAGTGGCCATTATGGATCGACAGTTTTGAAAGTTGAGGTCAAATGATATAGCTTTAGTGAAGGTGCAGTAGAGAGGTCAGCTTGTGGAGGAGTATACTTGGGAGACCGAGCGGAAGATGCGGAGCAGATACCCACACCTATTTGAGACTCCTGGTATGTTTCTAGATCCGTTCGAGGACGGACGTTTGTTTAAGATGGTGAGTATGTAACGACCCGTCTGATCGTTATGAGTGTTGCAACCACATTCCTCTATTTTCTACTCGTTTTGTGCTTTACTGTTATTTTATGACTTATCGGGGTAGTTGGTTCGGGTCCAGAAGGATTTCAGTATGAATTGAGGCACTTAGTCTCACAATTGAAAGATTAAGTTGGAAAAGTTGACTGGATGTTGATCTATGTGTAAACGACCCCGTATTTGAACTTTAATGGTTCTGTTAGCTCCGTTGAGTGATTTTGGACTTAGGAGTGTGTCCGTATTGTGATTCAGGGGTCCGTAGTGGAATTTGGCTTCAAATGGCGAGAGTTGGAATTTTAGGAAAGTTTGACGGGGGGTGGACATTTTGATATCTGGGTCAGATTGGATTTCTGGAAGTTGGAATAGGTTCGTGGTATCATTTGTGACTGGTGTGCAAAGTTCAATTAGACGTGATTTGATAGGTTTCGTCTTCGTTTGTAGAATTTGGAAGTTTAAAAAATCATTAGGCTTGAATGGGGTGCGATTCATGTTTTTGACATAGTTTGAGGTGATTTAAAGGTTCGACTAAGTTTGTATGAGGTTATGAGACTTGTTGTCATGTTTAGTTGAGGTCCCAGGGTCCTCGGGTTGATTTTGCGTGATTAACGGATCGAGTTTTGAAGTTGTAAGGTTGCTTAAGAATTTCCATTGCTGGTGTAATCGCACCTGTGGAGTGGGAACTGCAGGTGTCACACCTCCCTTTTTCCCGAAGGGTGGGATAAGGGAGTTCTTCCAATTTAAGTGACATTATTCAAATTTGGGATTGTTTATTTATTTATGAGTCGTCACTCGAAATTATTTATTTACGGTGTTCCGAGTCACCAGTTATTTTAAAATCCCAAGTCGAGGAAATTTGAATGCGTAAGAAGTCTGCGAAATCAGAAGACCGGGTAAGGAATTCTGTTAACCCGAAAGAAGGTGTTTGTAACGACCCGGTAGGTCGTTTTGAGAGTTAGCATCCCGATCCCCTAATAATTGCTTCTCACATGTCTATTTATGTTATTGAAACTCGTCGGAGCATTGAGTGGTGAAATCCGGAGTGAGTTTGGACACTTAATCCTTAAATGTGGATTTTTGCTTTTGAAATCAGGCCGTAGCTAGAACTGTGTGAAGACGTATCAAGAATGGAATTCCGTCGACTCCGTTAGCTCCGTTGGGTGATTTCGGGGTTAGGAGCGTGTGCGGAATGTGTTTTCGAGGTCGGTTGTAGATTTAGGCTTGAATTGGCGAAGGTTAGAATTTCGGCGATTTCAGCCGATAAGGTGAGATTTTGATATCGGGCTCGGAATGAAATTCTGAAAGCGTCATCAGGTCCCTAATGTCATTTATGACCTGTGTGCAAAATTTGGGTTTGGATGAGTTTTGACGTGTTTCGGCATAGAATGTGAATTCTAGGAATTTTGTAGGTTCTTAGGCTTGAGTCTATGCATATTTGATGATTTTGATGTTATGAGATGTGTTTTAAGGCTCGACCAAGTTTGAGGTATTAGGGTCGGTTGGTGGTTTTGGTTGAGGTCCTGGGGGCCTCGCGTGTGTTTCAGGTTTTCAAACAAACACTTTTGGCTAGAAGGCCTTAGTTGGTTTTGCTGGTTTTTCTACAGCAGAGTTTTCTTCTCTGCGATCGCAAGAGATCACTCGTGATCGCATAGAGTAATTAGGGGAGGCACGTGAGTAGTTCTTCGCGATCACATAAGGCTATCCGCGATCGCAGTGCTTTGGGAAGATGGCCTCCGCGATCGCATGTCTCAGGACGCGATCGCATAGTATATTTTGGTCTGAGGAATGGGGTCAACGTTTGTTCTTCGCGGTCGCATGTCCCCTTACGCGATCACATAGCTTGGGGGCCAATAGGTCCGCGATCGCAGACCTATTAACGCGATCGTAGTGAGGAACTTTGGGCGCGTGTCAGAATGTTCTCCGCGATCGCGTCTGGGCTTCCGCGATCGCGTCTGGGCTTCCGCGATCGCGTTGAGAAAATGCATGGGCAGTGTTTTAAAAAAAAACAAGGGTTTATGTTATTTTCACCATTTTCGATTTTGGAAGCTCGGGAGAGGCAATTTCGAAGGTATTTGCACCTGGGTGATTTGGGTAAGTGATTTCTAACCTACATAGATCATATTCCATGATTCCAATCTTAAATTCAACCTTAAATTTCGAAATTTGTAGGTAGAAAATGGGAAAATGGGAAGAACTTCATAGATCGAATTGTTGAGTTTTGATTGGGTGTTCGACCTTCGATTTGAGAGATTCTTATATGGTTAGACTCGTGAGTGCATGGGGGTTCGGAAAATATAATTTTTACCTGATTCCGAGACGTGGGCCCGAGAGACTTTTTGAGCGAATTTCCTAATTTCGCGTATTAGCTTCGAATTAATTAGCCAATTTGTTTCCTTAAAGTATTATTTATATTATGCAATCGAATTTATTAGATTTGGGACACCCGGAGTCGGATACTCGTGGCAAGAGCGTGGTTCTGAGTTGATTTGCGCAGTCAAGGTAAATGGCCTGCCTAACTCTGTGTTGGGGACTTCCCCTTAGGTACTTTCATACTGATTTTGTTATGTGGACGCCGTGTACGTGAGGTGACGAGTGCGTACACGGGTCATTGTTGCTAAAAATTCCACCTTTTCTTCCATGACATAACTCATTTGCATTCCTATATTACTGTTTTATGTCATAACAGAGTAGTTAGCGTAAGAATAAGCATGCCTACCTGTCCTTACTTGAATTCCTCTTATTTGCTACTAATTGCACGATGCTTAGGTAGTTTACCTTATTCTTGCCTACTGTTTTCTTGAACTGTTTAATTGAACCGTATCTGATAGACTTTTGCATTGCATATTTAAATTGGGACTACGGACCGAGATCCAGGAGCTTTTCCCCTGTACTGCATTGCATATTTAAATTGGGACTATGGACTGCGATCCGGGAGCTTTCCCCCTGTACTGCATAGCATATTTAAATTGGGACTACAGACCGAGATCTGGGAGCTTTCCCCTTGTACTGCATTGCATATTTGCTGTTGAGATATATGTTATGTTGAGCCGAGGGCTCTTCTTTATTATTTCCTTCAGTTCTCCTTTTAAATCCTGCTATCATTGCTTATTTATATTTCATTGTTTAGACTTGTAACTGACTTGTTTTTTTAAAACTCAGTAGAGCCTTAACCTGACCTCGTCACTACTTGACTGGGGTTAGGCTTGGCACTTACTGAGTACCGAATGTGGAGTACTCACGCCCTTTCTTGCGCATGTTTTCCCCATGTGCATATCCAGGTACCAACACACAGTACCGTGGTTATGCGCATCATAGCAGCTGCTTAGGAGACCGCGAGGTAATTCTGCCGCGTCTGCAGGATCTCACGTGTCCCCTTCCACTCCAGTATAGATTTAGGAGACACATATAGATACATTTTTCCTTATTCCTTTGTTTAGAGCTACAGTAGTACAGAGTTTGTGATTTGTGAACTCCGGGTTTTGGGAAAGTAAAAGCTGTACATGCCGAGCGGCTAAGTTTTATAGTATTGCTTCTTCTTTACCGTTCTATTATTGTTTTTTCTTATTTTTTGCAAATTTCTGGCTTACCTAGTCGTAGAGACTAGGTGTCGTCACGAGATCGTTCGGAGGGTAAATCAGGTCGTGACAAGCTGGTATCAGAGCTTCTAGGTTCATATGAGTCATAAGTCACAAGACGGTTTATTTAGAGTCTCGCGGATCGGTGCAGAGACGTCTGTATCTATCTTCGAGAGGCTATGTAACTGTTAAGAACAATCATATTCTTTGGAGCTTCTTATCGTACTAGTTACTGTCATCAAAATTCTTAAACTCTATTATATTCTTGCTTACAGATGGTTCGTACTCATACCGAACGTACTGATGACCAGTCACCCGAGCCCCCAGCCAGAGCCGTTAGAGGCAGGGGCCGGGGCAGAGGACGAGCACGCGGTGCATCCCGATCACCGGCGAGAGCAGGGGCAGAGGATCCCTCAGCAGCCACAGTTGGAGGGGCACAGGAGGTCCCTACTATTACTCCAGCCCTCCAGGAGACATTGGCTCAGTTTTTGAGTGCCTTCAGTACTCTGTCTCAGGCGGGACTACTTCTGATAGCCCCAGCTACATCCCAGGCCGGGGGAGGACACAAACTCCCGCAGCCTGTACTCCTGAGCAGAGGGTTCATATTGGGAAGGTTCCAGAGTATATTCCTATGCCCCCAGCAGCTCCAGCTCAGCATGAGACTAGGATAGCTGTTCCTGAGGCAGAGCAGCTCCGACTTGAGAGGTACAAGAAGTACCACCCACCTAAGTTCGGCGGACTAGCTTCGGACGACACCTTGGGTTTTCTTGAGGGGTGTCATCGCATTCTCCTCACTATGGGTATTGTGGAGACGAGTGGAGTTTCTTTCACTGCTTTCCAGCTGAGGGGAGAAACTTATCAGTGGGGGTGTGCTTTTGAGTTGAGCAGTCCGGACAAGGAATCTTCACTTACTTGGGCTCAGTTCTCAGATATGTTCCTACTTGAGTTTGTCCCTCATATCCTCAGGGATGCTTGGCGTGCAGAGTTTGAGCAGTTACGACAGGGTACTATGACTATGTCGGAGTATGCAGTCTGTTTCAGTGACTTGGCTCGTCATGCACCAACTTTGGTTGCCACTGTCAGAGAGAGGTTTTGATGCTTTATTGAGGGACTTCACCCCAGTATTCGGACCAGCATGGACAAAGAGCTGGAGACAGATATTGCTTACTAGCAAGCATGAGTATTGCCGGGAGGATGGAGACTATGTTAGCCCGGGACAGGGAGGAGAGAGACCAAGAGGTCTCGAGAGACTGGTCACTTTTCAGGAGCCCGTGCACCAGCAGCACGTTATGGTAGGGGTTTTGTGAGTCGCCCCATTCATTCAGATCTTCCCACAGCCAGTGGTATTCCAGCTCCTCCTAGACCTCAGGAGCCTTATTATGCACCACTAGTATCTCAGGTGCCTTCAGTTCGAGGTGCTATCACTGGCCAGTCCAGTAGGCCAGTTCAGAGTCAGCATCAGCTGCCACGTCCTCCGAGGGGTTGTTTTGAGTGTGGTGACCCTCGTCATATTATAAGAGATTGCCCCAGGGCTAGGAGGGGTGCACCACCTCAGACTTATCAGGTTCCACGCCTTCCACCAGGTCCTCCGGCTATTCTTCCAGCCCCAACTGTGACCCCACCATCTCAGGCAGCTCGAGGTGGGGGTCGGGGAGGTCGAGGTCGCCCTAGAGGGGGAGGCCAGGCCAGATATTATGCTCTTCCAGGCTGCTTAGAGGCCATTGCTTCAGATTCGATCATTACAGGTATTGTTCCCGTTTGTCATAGGGACGCATCGGTATTATTTGGCCCAGGCTCTACGTATTCGTATGTGTTCTCTTACTTTGCTTCCCCTCTGGGTATATCTCGGGATTCTTTGAGTTTCCCCGTTTATGTTTCTACTCCCGTGGGAGATTCTCTTGTTGTGGACCACGTATATCGGTCGTGTTTGATTGTTATCAGTGGTTTTGGGACCATGCCTGATTTATTATTACTTAGTATGGTAGATTTCGATGTTATATTGGGTATGGATTAGTTGTCTCCCTACTATGCTATTCTTGATTGTCACGCCAAGACCATGACGCTGGCTATGCCAGGATTACCGAGGCTAGAGTGGAGAGGTTCCTTAGAGTACACTCCCCGCCGAGTCATTTCCTTCCTTAAGGCTCAGCGGATGATTGAAAAGGGGTGTGATGCATATTTGGCTTACGTGAGAGATGTTAGTGCTGAGACCCCTACAGTGGAGTCTGTCCCCATTGTTAGGGACTATACTGATGTTTTTCCAGCTGATCTTCCGGGTATGCCGCCCGACAGAGATATTGATTTCGGCATTGACTTGTTTCCGGGAACTCAGCCTATTTCCATTCCTCCCTATCGCATGGCTCCTCCTGAGTTGAAGGATTTGAAGGAGCAGCTACAGGAGTTGCTTGAAAAGGGATTCATCAGGCTCGATGTATCGCCTTGGGGTGCTCCGGTATTGTTTGTGAATAAAAAGGATGGTTCAATGCGTGTGTATATTGACTACCGGCAGCTAAATAAGGTGACAGTGAAGAACAGGTACCCATTGCCTCGCATTGATTATTTATTTGACCATTTACAGGGTGCTAGGGTGTTCTCCAAGATTGATCTTCGTTCGGGTTATCATCAGTTGAAGATTCGGGAGCCGGATATCCCAAAGACTACCTTCAGGACCAAATATAGCCACTATGAGTTCCTTGTTATGTCATTTGGGCTGACCAATGCCCCAGCAGCCTTCATGCACCTGATGCACAATGTATTTCGACCGTACCTTGATACTTTCGTCATCATGTTCATTGATGACATTCTGATATATTCTCGGTCCCAGGAGGACCATGAGCAGCATTTGAGGACCGTACTTCAGACATTAAGGGAGAGGAAGTTGTATGCCAAATTTTCTAAGTGTGAATTTTGGCTTGATTATGTGGCATTATTAGGACATGAGGTATCTTCGAATGGGATCAAGGTAGACCCGAAGAAGGTAGAGGCGGTGCAGAGTTGGCCTAGACCGTCTTCAGCTACTAAGATCCGCAGTTTCCTTGGTTTGGCTGGGTATTATCACTATTTTGTGGAGGGATTTTCATCCATCTCAGCGCCCATGACCAGACTGACCCAGAAGGGTGCATCTTTTATATGTACTGAGGAGTGTGAGGAGAGCTTTCAGAAGCTCAAGACAGCCCTGATTATAGCTCCAGTTTTAGTACTACCCACCGGTTCAGGATCCTATACAGTCTATTGTGATGCTTCGAGGATTGTCCTAGGAGCAGTGTTGATGTAGGACGGTTGGGTGATTGCCTACGCGTCCAGACAGTTAAAGGTGCATGAGAAAAACTACCATGTTCATGATCTTGAGTTGGCAGCGATTGTTCATGCCCTGAAGATATGGCGTCATTATTTATATGGTGTTCTCTGTGAGATATTCACGAATCACCGGAGTTTGCAGCACATATTCAGAAAGAAGGATCTCAATTTGCGCTAAAGTAGGTGGTTGGAGTTACTCAAGGATTATGACATCACTATATTATACCACCCGGGGAAGGCCAATGTGGTGGCCGACGCCTTGAGTCGCCGGACGGAGAGTTTGGGTAGTTTGGCATACCTTCGTGCAGCTGAGAGGCCCTTGGCCTTGGATGTTTAGTCCTTATCCAGTCAGTTCGTGAGACTGGATCTTTCTGAGCCTTGACGGGTATTTGCCTCTGTTGTTGCTCGATATTCTCTTTATGACCGCATTTGGGTGCGCCAGTATGAGGATCCCAACCTTCGGGCTCTTCAGGATAGAGTTCGGCAGGGGGATGTCAGGGATGTGACCATAGGTGATGACTGTTTGATGAGGATGCAGGGCCGGATTTGTGTGCCCAATGTAGATGGACTTCGGGAGTTGATTCTTGATGAGGCCCATAGCTCGCGGTATTCCATCCATCTGGGTACCGCGAAGATGTACCAGGATCTGAGACAACACTATTGGTGGCGAAGGATGAAGAAGGATATAGCGTAGTTTGTAGCCAAGTGCCTCAATTGTCAGCAGGTCAAATGTGAGCATCAGAGACCGGAAGGATTACTTCAGCAGATGAAGCTTCCAGAGTGGAAGTGGGAGCGGATCACCATGGATTTTGTGGTTGGACTTCCTCGGACCTTGGGTAAGCATGATGCTATTTGGGTTATTGTGGACCGGCTGACCAAATCAGCTCATTTCATTCCAGTGTTGACTACATATTCTTCTGAGAGGTTGGCCCAGATCTACATCCGGGAGATAGTCCAGTTGAATGGTGTGCCGGTGTCCATTATATCTGATCGAGGTCCTCATTTCACCTCGCACTTCTGGAGAGCCTTGCATAGTGAGTTGGGTACCCAGATAGATCTTAGTATAGCATTCCACCCCTAGACAGACGGGTAGTCCGAGCACACGATTCAGATTCTTGAGGATATGCTCCGTGCCTGTGTGATGGATTTTGGAGGGTCATGGGACCGATACTTGCCTCTTGCAGAGTTTTCTTATAATAACAGCTACCATTCCAGCATTCAGATGGCGCCGTATGAGGCTTTGTATGGTAGACGATGCAGGTCTCCAGTGGGATGGTTTGAGCCGGGCGAGGCCCGATTGTTGGGTACAGACTTGGTTTAGGATGCCCTGGACAAGGTGAAGGTGATCCAGGAGAGACTTCGTACAGATTAGTCCAGACAAAAGAGTTACGCGGACCGGAAGGTTAGTGACTTGGCATTTATGGCTGGTGATCGGGTTTTGCTTCGGGTATCGCCTATGAAGGGCGTCATGGGATTCGGGAAGAAGGGTAAGCTGAGTTCGAGGTTCATTGGACCTTTTGAGGTATTGCAGCGGGTTAGGGAGGTAGCCTATGAGTTGGACTTGCCTCCTAACCTAGCAGGAGTTCATCCGGTGTTCCACGTTTCCATGCTCCGGAAGTATCACGGTGACCCGACTCATGTTTTGGATTTCAGCTCGGTCTAATTGGACAAGGATCTATCATATGTTGAGGAGCCTGTGGCTATATTGGACAAGCAGGTCAGGAGGCTTAGATCGAAGAATATTGCCTCAGTCAAGGTTCAGTTGAGGGGTCATCCGATCGAGGAGGCAACTTGGGAGACCGAGCAGGACATGTGGAGTCAGTACACTCATCTCTTCACAGCTTCAGGTATGTTTCCATACTCGTTCGAGGACGAACGATTTTCTTAAGAGGGGGAGAATGTAACGACCCGATAGGTCGTTTTGAGAGTTAGCACCCCGATCCCCTAATAACTGCTTATCCCATGTCTATTTATGTTATTGAAACTCGTTGGAGCATTGAGTGGTGAAATCCGAAGTGATTTTGGACACTTAGTCCTTAAATGTGGATTTTTGCTTTCGAAATCAGGTCGTAGCTAGAACTGTGTGAAGATGGATCCGGAATGAAATTCCGTCGACTCCGTTAGCTCCGTTGGGTGATTTTGGGTTTAGGAGCGTGTGGAATGTGTTTTTGAGGTCGGTTGTAGATTTAGGCTTGAATTAGCGAAGGCTAGAATTTCGGCGATTTCGGCCGATAAGGTGAGATTTTGATATCGGGATCGAATGGAATTCCGAAAGCTTTAGCACGTCCGTAATGTCATTTATGACATGTGTGCAAAATTTGGGGTCATACGGATGAGTTTTGACGTGTTTCGGCATCGAATATTAATTCTAGGAATTTCGTAGGTTCTTAGGCTTGAATCTATGCATATTTGATGATTTGGATGTTATAAGATGTGTTTTAAGGCTCGACCAAGTTTGAATGAGGTATTAGGGTCGGTTGGTGGTTTTGGTTGAGGTCCCGGGGGCTTCGGGTGTGTTTCGGGTTTTCAAATGAACACTTTTGGCCAAAAGGCCTTAGCTGGTTTTGCTGGTTTTTCTACAGCAAAGTTTTCTTCTCTGCGATGGCAAGAGATCACTCGTGATCGCATAGAGTAATTAGGGGAGGCACGTGAGTTGTTCTTCGCGATCGCAGAAGGCTATCCGCGATCGCAGTGCTTTGGGAAGATGGCCTCCGCGATCGCATGTCTCAGGGCGGGATCGCATAGTGGATTTTGGTCCGAGGAATGGGGTCAACGTTTGTTCTTCACGGTCGCGTGGCCCCTTACGCTATCGCATAGCTTGGGAGACAAGAGGTCCGCTATGGCAGACTTATTAACGCGACCGCAGTGAGGAACTTTGGGCGCATGTCAGAATGTTCTCCACGATCGCGTCTAGGCTTCCGCGGTCGCGTAGAGAAAATGCCTGGGCAGTGTTTTAAAAAAAAACAAAACCGAGGGTTTATGTTATTTTCACCATTTTCGATTTTGAAAGCTCGGGAGAGGCGATTTTCGAAGGTATTTGCACGTGGGTGATTTGGGTAAGTGATTTCTAACATGCATAGATCAAATTCCATGATTCCAATCTTAAATTCAACCTTAAATTTTGAAATTTGTAGGTAGAAAATGGGAAAAATGGGAAGAACTTCATAGACCGAATTGTTGAGTTTTGATTGGGTGTTTGACCTCCGATTTAAGAGATTCTTATATGGTTAGACCCGTGAGTGCATGGGGGTTCGGAAAATGTAATTTTTACCCGATTTCGAGACGTGGGTCCGAGGGACTTTTTGAGCGAATTTCCTAATTTCGCGTATTAGCTTCGAATTAATTAGCCAATTTGTTTCCTTAAAGTATTATTTACATTATGCAATCGAATTTATTAGATTTGGGCCACCCGGAGTCGGATACTCGTGGCAAGAGCGTGGTACTGAGTTGATTTGCGTAGTCAAGGTAAGTGGCTTGCCTAACTCTGTGTTGGGGACTTCCCCTTAGGTACTTTCATACTGATTTTGTTATGTGGACGCCGTATGCGTGAGGTGACGAGTGCGTACACGGGTCATTGTTGCTAAAAATTCCACTTTTCCTTCCATGACATAACTCATTTTCATTCCTATATTACTGTTTTATGTAATAACTGAGTAGTTAGCGTAAGAATAAGCATGCCTACCTGTCCTTACTTGAATTCCTCTTATTTTCTACTAATTGCACGATGCTTAGGTAGTTTACCTTATTCTTGCATGCTGTTTTCTTGAACTGTTTAATTGAACTGTATCTGATAGACTTCTGCATTGCATATTTAAATTGGGACTACGGACCGAAATCCAGGAGCTTTCCCCATGTACTGCATTGCATATTTAAATTGGGACTACAGACTGAGATCTGGGAGCTTTCCCCCTGTACTACATAGCATATTTAAATTGGGACTACGGACCGAGATCCGGGAGCTTTCCCCCTGTACTGCATTGCATATTTGCTGTTGAGATATATGTTGTGCTGAGCCGAGGGCTCTTCTTTATTATTTCCTTCAGTTCTCCTTTTAAATCCTGCTATCATTGCTTATTTATATTTCATTTTTTAGACTTATAACAGACTTGTTTTTTTAAAACTCAGTAGAGCCTTAACCTGACCTCGTCACTACTTGACTGTGGTTAGGCTTGGCACTTACTGAGTACCGAATGTGGTGTACTCACGCCCTTTCCTGCGCATGTTTTCCCCATGTGCAGATCCAGGTACCAGCACACAGTACCGTGGTTAGGCGCATCATAGCAGCTGCTTAGGAGATCGCGAGGTAATTCTGCCGCGTCCGAAGGATCTCATGTGTCCCCTTCCACTCCAGTGTAGATTTAGGAGACACATATAGATACATTTTTCCTTATTCCTTTGTTTAGAGCTATAGTAGTATAGAGTTTGTGATTTGTGATATTCCGGGTTTTAGGAAAGTAAAAGCTGTACATGTCGAGCGACTAAGTTTTATAGCTTCTTCTTTACCGTTCTATTATTGTTTTGTCTTATTTTCCGCAAATTTCTGGCTTACCTAGTCGTAGAGACTAGGTGTCGTCACGAGACCGTTTGGAGGGTAAATCGGGTCGTGACAGTGTTAGGCACTCTCGAATTCCATGGTTTTAGCATGGTCGCTTGGCAATTTATATGTCACGACCCAAATTCCCAACCATCAAGATCGTGATGGCGCCTAACACCACACTTGCTAGGCAAGCCAATGTTAGAACTTAATTAACCATTTTCTTATAAAAGTTTACTTAAACACAATAGAACAATTTAAAATAAAAAGGAAATCTTATACTTTCTAATAAGTGATATCAGGAATAATATTCGAAATAATGAACGAAACCNATATATATATGTTTGTTTTGAATGAAATAAAACGTCACCTAAATAATGTAGAGAAGACTCCAGGAATCTGCGGACGCCAGCAAATCTACCTCGTGTCTCCGTGTAAATGCTCAGCTACTACTCGAATACTCAGATCTGGCCGGAACCTTGATCTGCACAAGAAATGTAGAGTGCAGTATCAGTACAACCGACCCCATATACTGGTAAGTGCCAAGCCTAACCTCGACGAAGTAGTGACGAGGCTACGGCGGGGCATTTATAATATAACATGTAAACAATGTATAATAAAGCAAGAAGAAAATAATAAACTAATTAAACAATAACTTGCAACCATTAATAAAACAACTCGGTTAACTTTTCCAGATCTCAGCTATAACCAATCCTCACGTAAATTTCCAAATTTCACTTTAAAATAACCGTAAGTGCATAGTGTGGGAAGCAATAGAGTAAACAATAAGTTTTTCGGTCTTTATCATATGATCAGTAAAACATGAATATTCTCCCTTATTACTCCTTATTGCGGCGTGCAACCCGCTCCCACCTGTCCACCTTATTGCTCTTCCCTATATATATCACCCTTATTTATCCTGTTGCGGCGTGCAACCCGATCCCACTTGTCCACCCTTATTGCTCCTTGTTGCGGCGTGCAACCCGCTCCCACCATACAATCACACCTCTTCATTTAATAAAAGATTTCACAATTTAGGTCAAGGCCTTTCACAATATTTTTGTCTCAACAATTATAAACAGAAAACTGTCTATTCATAAACTTCATCAATTATCATTTCACAATGAAACCAATCGGAAAGTATCGTAAAACACTGTCAACCAACTCAACCTTTTATATACCACGATGAATCCAAGGGAACAACTAACACTTTCAAAATACTTGAAACAGTATTTAGCAACAAGTTGACGGGAACAAGTAGACATGGAGGCATCAACATCATGAAAACAATTGATCCAGAAATCAAACAAATTGGGAACAGGGAAGGGATTATGTTCAACAGATAGTTTGGTGGTGCATAGATACTCGTCACCTCACCTATACACCACACACATGCAAATTCACATAGCATTTAAGTTGGGGATTCCTATTCTCTCAAGTCAAGGTTAAACCAAACACTTTCCTCAATTCCGCAGGCCACTCACTACTCAATCACAACTTTTCCTTTAGAATTTGCCTCTAACCCCCTCGAATCTACTCATAATTGATTTAGTATCATTAATTATTGCTAAAGGAATTAACTTTATTGAAAAATATGGTTTTCCTATTAAAAGACAAAAATCGACCCCGGACCCGCTTGGTCTAAACTCGAGGTTCGGATCAAATCCCGTTTATCCATTCTCCCCCGAGATCGGGTATACAATTGGTTTTGGAATCTTAGCTCAATTCAAGGTCTAAATTCCCAAATTTTGAAATTCCTAAGTTCTATCCAAAAATCCCAAATTTTACCATGAAAACTCTAGATTATAGGTTGAAATCTTGTTAAAAGTTGTTAAGGATTGAAAGGAATTAGTTAGAGATCACTTACAAATGATTAGAAAAAGTTTGGGTCTTTGGAAAATCGCTTATGGAGGTTTAGGGTTTGAGAGAATTGAAAAATGGGTGAAAATCCCGTCTAAAATCCCACTTAACAGGCTGCAGTTATCGCAATTGCGATCAGGTTGCGAACCCTTTGTATTTATTGTTGCCTTCGCATTTGCGACATAAGTGTCGCATTTTCTACATCTGAAGGCCTTCGCAATTCCGGCCAAAGCTTCGCATTTGCGAGGACGGCCTCTCTAGGACTTCTTCGCATTTGCGACAATATTGTCGCATTTCCTAGGCCTGCAGCCTTTGCATTTGCGAAGCATGATCTCGCATTCGCGATATCAGAGGCCTGCGCAAAACACCAGATGCACAACTGAGTTTTTTAAGTTCTAATCACTATGTAGCCTACCCAAAACTCACCCGGGCCCTCAGGGCTCCAAACCAAACATGATCGCAAGTCTAAAAACATCATACGGACTTGCTCGTGCGATCAAATCATCAAAATAACATTAAAAACTACGAATTTAACCTCAAATCTCATGATTTTCTCAACAACACTTCAAATTCACTATTTCTCAATTGGTTGTCTGAATCACGTCAAATCAACTCCGATTCTCACCAAATATCACATATATGATATAAATGTCATAATAAACCTGTACCGGGCTCCGAAACCAAAATATCGGCCCGATACCAATGAGTTCTCACATTAATTCGTTTCTTTATTTCCTTAAAAATCCAGCAAAATAATTTTTCTTCAAAAATTGATTTCTAAAGCTAGGGGCCTCGAAATTCAGTTCCGGGCATACGCCCAAGTCCCATATTTTACTACGGGCTTCCCGGGATCATCGGAACACAAATCCGGGCCCGTTTACTCAAAATGTTGACCAAAGTCAACTAATATCAAATTTTAACTCTAAAAATTACTATTTCTCATATTTTCACATAAAAGCTTTCTGGATTCACGCCCGGACTGCACACGCAAATCGAGGTAATTAAAATTAGTCTTTTTAAGGCTAATGAGCCCAAAATAATGTCTTAATTCATAAAATGACCCTTTGGGTCATCACAATATACTTGGCTCAAATTGTTTTATTTACTCATTTTAGGGACTATGTTTATTTTACCTTTTACCGCTACTAATTACTTGATTACTCGTATTTAAAGAATTATCTTAAGACAAGTTACGTGTACGTATACTCGTTTAGTTTTAGTGTGTCAAAATCATGTCACGCGTACGTGTACACAATTCACGACACTTAGTTTATTTAGGAAAAAAGTCGGGTCAAAGTCACGCGAACGTGTACCTTGAATTTATTTGAAAGTATCGTAATCACGTCATGCGAATATGTACGCAATCATGATAGTAGTTTAAAAATCGCGCCTAAAAGTATTTTTACGAGTATTTGATTAAGGCATTTTATTTACTAAGAATATTTGACCGTGGTCACGCGAACGTGTACCTTAGTTTGTTTTTAGTATCACAACTATGTCACGTGTGCGTGTACATAATTATAATAATTAGTTCGATTATAAGTACTAAAGTTATGCTTATGTCTCTAAGCTAAATACCCTATGTCGTGTAACTAGGTGTGAAAGTCCAATACCATGCGATACATTTATTTAAATTAGTTGGGCAGCTTACGCAGTAACTGCCCAACGGATCTATATTTAAAGGGGCTTTGGGCCTGATAAAGGCTGAGTCCAAATGGACTCTGGCCCAAGATGCGTATCGTCCATTATTTGGACCAGCTAATGAATTTAATTTAAAAAGAACTTGGTCCTGACTGAGTATAAATGACTCTGGACCAATGCAGGATTTAGAGCAACAAAATGATTTGATCCAATAGGATCTGAGTCTGGTAATGACCGAGTCCAAGTGACTCTGGCCCAATGCACATTTTATTAACAGCTGAATGGAATTAACTTAAAGATGATATGGTCCTGGAGATAATGAGTCCAAATGACTCTGTCCCAATGCATATTTATTCGGACGAATTTGAGACAAATTTTGTAATAGCAATTATAAGATTTTACTTATATTTCAGCTACCTTTTAAAATAGTATGCGAATGGGGGTCTGGGACGCGAGTAAAAGTAAATCAAAACCTAGTTTAATTCGATAATTTTATACCTAAGTCTTTTATCTCTTATAATAACACTATGTTAAAGTAATAAGTTTAAAAATCCTTGTGTATTTAAAACTTTAGAGTGTAAATGTCTTTAATCAGATAGTCTTTTTGATTTACTAGCAGAAAACCTAGAGTACAATCTCATTGACCCAATTGATTTGGGCCTGAAAATGTACCATGGTTATTGTTCAATTAGCTCAGAAAAATTAGTTTTTCATAATCCAAAAGTTCTAAAAATTAACGAAAAACAGAATTGTTTATATTAAATGATACAACAACATTCACTAATGTATAAACTAACATACTATACGAAAAGAGGTAGTAACTAAATTATTACAACTTATTTATAACAAATCTCACAATTCTCTTTTTGATTACTGTTTTACTCCTATTGTCGTAACTAAATGCATAAGTGTTCAAGGTATCACTTTTTGACATAAACAAGTACAAGGAGTTTTGAAAAGATGTTAAACAACTTTCAGAAAGCCTTAATAGTGAAATTAATACAACTTAAACAGTATTCATGAACAACTATCTACAGACTTGCTCATAATTTACAATATAAAAAGACTTCAAACCAACATATTTTAAGACAGTAATTTAACTCACACAGAAAAGAAAACTGCATTCAAACCAAAATACCAAGATAATAATCATGTGGCTAGAATAACAATAAACTGAGATTTCATATTCTAAAGAGTAATACCTTGATAATAGCAAGAAACCAAAGTAAAGAAAATAAATCTCTGAAAAATTTGAGTGAAAGCAACAGCAATGAAACCCAGTAGAAAACTAAAAGTTCTCAACTTAAACTTGAAAACCCAGGATTTGAATACAGAAAAATAATATATTTTGTTTCTGAAATATCAAATCTGGTTTTTCAGAAGTTTTTTGAAAGTGAAAGGCAATGGACTCAAGGCAGTGTAGACTTAGTGTTTCTAGGGAAATTTCTGTGTGTGTATTTGTTTTTCATTTCTATATGTGTGTCTAGATGTCTAATGAAGAAATAGCTAAGTGTTTATATAGAGTGAGGGAGTGAAAAGGGATAAGGATTAGGTCCCTAAAATCAGGGAAAAGACATCTTTCCTAAACACAAATATGGACAACTGCCTAATTTTTGGTACTTTCTTATCACAAAAAATGGATCACTGTCCAATTTCTGGATATTTGGGATCTTATACCTATCCTTTCCTGCTCAGCATTAGGACAATTGTCCCTATTTTAGAAGTTTCTAATAATTTACTGAAAAAATTTCGAACTTAAGATTCCAAACCCTTAAGGGCCTTGGAATTGCCTCAGAACCAGACTGGTTCTGGGCCTGAGTCGTGTGACTCTAGGTCTAAAGACCTTGGGCTCGTAAGCTTTACTAAAGCTATGGGCCTGTCTATCACATACATGCCAATTATTTATTTTTTTGAGCCAAGTTGAATGGGTCACTTCAATGAAGCCCCATTCTTAAAACTATCAAATAAAAAAGTAAATAAGTAAAAACATAAATAACATCAATTCTACTTAATTTTAATTTAACAAAACTACAACAAACAAAATAAAAACAGTAATACTGAAGAATAAACAGAAAAATTAATAAAAATAAAACACATAATAATAAAGATAAAGAAAAAAAGCAGAAAAAGGAAAAAGAAATTATACCGAACTGTTTTTGGAAAAAATTGGAATCTAGTTGTTAAAACTCCTCGTGCCAATACACCCATGTAGGATCTGAGATCCCTGATGGGAGATATTGGCAGGAGGATTATTAGACAAGCTAGGTGGAGTTTTAAAGGAAAGGGAAAGATAGATCTAGGGTTTTAGGGACCCAGATCTAAGATCTAGGATTTTTGGTGGGGTACTTTTGGGATCTATGGGTAGAATAGGGTTCTAGGGGTTGTGGTGGTTGTAGGGTAAGGTTTTGGGTAGGTTTAGGGCTTTGCCACCGCCGTAGGCGATTTTTGGCGGCGACTCTAGAGTATTTGGATTTTCAAATCTTAGATCTGATATTTTGGTGGGGTTTTTAGGGATTTAATTAGTAGGGTGAGGTTTGAAAGTGCAGCGGAGTGTATGGGGTAAGTTTGGGTGGCTTTGGGGTTCCGTTGTCGCCGTAGGCGATTCCCGGCGGCGGCTCAGGGCGGAGCTAGGGTTTCTGGTTCTTTTTAGGTTTGGGATCTACTGATTTCAATGGGTTTTGGGGGGGGGGGGGGGTTTGTTTGGGGGGGGGGGTTTGGG